>VMRN01000010.1:9744346-9799836 GCA_010277015.1 Poeciliopsis turrubarensis | reverse complement strand
GTGTATGGAGTAAGTTGACCAGTTGGTCAGAGTACACACACAAACACACATAAAAGTTTGTATTTCTACCCATAATAGAAAAGTGGAAAGATTTCCATTCATTTCAGTTGCTCCATTTGTATCCAATCACAATAATCCTGCAAGCCCAAATGAACTCTGACAGATTTGACTTCAACACTTTTAAAGCGGTCCACACCAGACGACGTTAATTTAACTGTTTTTGGTACCTTAACTCTAATTAAGTGTCAAATATCAAATCTGCTGGAGTCAATTATTTAACACTTACCAACACTAGTTCAGTGGTAGATATTAATATTAACTCTCACAGAGTATTTTTTTTTCAACTTCATAAGCCGTTTGTAATTAATATTAAATAGGAATATTTTATATTATTTATTGTTCTGAACTTTTAAAAATTCTTTGGAAAATGAACATTTAATAAAGAGGCAATGATTTTCTGAAATGGATTTATTCCAAAGCACCGTAACTAGAAAACATGCAACAACGTGGAATAATGTGCGCTTTTCATGTTATGCTTTCGTTCACATATTCCTTATCAAAAGGTCTAACATATGTCAGCTGGTCAATGCAAAAAAGCAGTATGCCTAACACATTTTTCTTCAATACAAAATGCATTAACTTGTTCAAAGTAAAAGGCAGAGAAAGTGATGTGTGCAGCTCCTGGTTGTTGGCTGTCCCTGAACTTTGGCCGAGGACACCAACGGCAGAACTGACCGGTTCTGCACTGGACAGTCTTGAGTCTCCAAGTGAGACAGCCAAGCGTTGGTCTCTGGAACAGTGAAATTAACTCTGCTTTTGCATAAAGTCTACTAATACCAACATATTTAACACTTTTGAATTTGCTGTGTACTAATCCATGCTTCTCTGTCAGATTTTGCCAAAATTGAGCGAGACCTACACTGTAGTTTTCTTTTTCGTCCTCGCCTGCCTGCCTGTGTGTCTCCCTGCTCTGACAGCTTACAAAGCAATTCACCGTGAACCACTTAGCAACAAGTGGAGGTCTCACAACGCAAATCTCCTACAATCAAAGGTACTTTCAAATTCAAACACCTCTTCTGTTGCTGCTGCCTGTTCGCCTGCTTCCAACGCTGCAGTCTGTCAGTCTCAGACCTTAACCTGGGTTTTTATCCTGAAGTTTAAAATTGAGGACAATCGTAGATACAAGGAATAAATAAACCCTGTGTTTGCTTTTTATATAATGGTTAGTTCAATAATGTCAATCACCTTGCGTTGCTGAACAGTGGAAAGATCAGTATGTGGGCACAGGGTTAAAGTGTGTTAGTGAGTATTGCTTCCCAATCAGCAGCACAAATTTCTCTGATTTCTTCAGGTCCTCCATGACAATTCAGTCACTGCAATATTAACAAACTAGATAAGGTCTATGCTATCCTGACAACTTGGCAGGTAACAACAGAGATAGCTGGCAAGCGTGTAGTTTTTTTGCCCTCCAGCAGGAAGCTGGGGGGAAACTGGATCGTCACGTTTCAACGAGTCCATATGCAACTAGAAATGCTCAGACCTCTGCACTGGACAGCAAAACAGACGCTACACAACACAGAAGAGCCAACAGCAGGTCAAGGCTCAGCAGTTCATCTATATCTCATGAACAGAAGACACTTCTCTTAAAGATTAAAACGTGCACACTTCGGACAGGGAAGACCTGTTTTGAGCGAGGAGTGTGAAGTCTGACCGGGTCATGACCTCTGCAGTGGCGTATTTCCAAATGGTGACCTGTGGAGGCTGATGAGGCTGCTTCTAACCTGTTCTCTAACCAGAGCGGGTCGCTACCAGTGTTTGGTCAAAGCAACGCAACTTCACTTTCAGAAGAAGAAATTCAGCATTTAGGATGAAAGTAAATAAAAACAAAAACAAAACAAACAAACAAACAAAAAAAAGCAGCTTGAGAGTATGCCATGGAGTAAAAAAGTAAGGAAGGAAACGTTGCAAATTATTTTGCATATCTACACTATCAATAATTCCAGCCAGCAAAAACAATTGACTATTTACAACATATAGGCACACATCACTGGCAAATGATAAGTCTATGTCCAATTATTTAGTCCAGGTCCAACAGAAGTGCTTGCACCCTCATCCTCTAGTTATTAGTGAAGCGCTATTAAATTTTATATCTATAAGACCTGAAATAATCTTTGTAAATCCCATTTTTTTTTCTTTTTCACTAATTATTGGGAAAGCCATTAATGCCGCAGATTAATATGCATAGAGAAGCAGTCTGGATTTGGTATACATCACTGAAAGCAATTATGGATGAAAGGCTTCTTTGAGTGCGAGGTGCTGCACAGTAGGAAGGTAAACACTGCCCTCTTCAGGCCTTCTGCTCCAGCTGTCATTGAGGTCAGTTTTCATTTTGCTCCATCATAATCCAACTTCAACATGGTTGAAGTTGTCCAAATACCCGAGTGTTGTGTTTCAAGCGCATTCTATTTTTTTTTATTATTTTCACTTTTTTTTTTTAGAAATTATTTGTAAGTGGGAGGAAAAAGAGGGGAGGGACTGATCTGTTTTCGGTTAAGGAGGAAGAAGTGAAACGATGAACAGAGGCTGAAGTGAAGGACAAAACTACAGTTTAGTTCTTGTGTGGTTGATGTTTAGCTCTTTTCCAAACTGCTTGTTTATTTCAAACAGGACAAGGAGGATTACAAAATGCCCTAGTTTTATTTCAAAAATATACCAGGCAGCCTTCTAAGAAGAATAAAAAGTCACATAGCAAAACATCAACTCTTCACTGCAATGCAGACGATGCGTAAAAAATTCAGAATGGATTCAGTGTCTTCACACACCTGGACTAAACAATCCCATTGTGTGTGTTATCATAAGTTAATAGGTTTTAATGTCCACTCCCATTTCATTTTATTCCTGCTTCATTGAGTCAGACTGAGTGTTTTAGTTCAGTTGAGGGTGAGAAATGAGATGTGCAATAATGTGTACAGGTTATTGCACATCTTTACAGGAATGTAAAGACGTGCAATAAAATCATAAAGATAAGTGTGGTGGAGCTAACGTTGCCCTTGCTAACTAAAACCACCATCACTACAGGTTACTGCCGTCCGCTTGCAAATACATAGAGATAAAGTGTAACAGAAAAAGGCACAGATGTTCAATCATCCCCGTTTGGGTCAACCTCAGTAATAATTTGAGATGTATAGAGACTGTGGCAGTCTATGATTGTTGAAGCTATTATTGTAATACTTTCATTTTGTTTCTACTTTTAACTGCAATTGTTCTTTGCTGGCTGCAAAACAAATGATCCATTGCTTCCTTTTTTCTTTTTTTTTTTTAGATTCTTCTGTTGCTCACAGACAGTGTGAGACTTTCCACTTTGTCTTTTTATTCATTGTTCTTCAGCAGAGGGCAGTACTGAGTCAGTGAGCTTTCGGCATGCCCCAATCAGAAATACTGCCATGAATCTACCTGTTGATTCACTCTGGTAGTTTTAAGTGGTTGTGGTGTTGGTCATAAAACTTTGGACTGTTGCATAGCAACAACTTTGTTTCATTTAGGTTAAGCTTTTGAGGTGAAATTTTCTTAACATTTCTTTATGTCTTTCACTTTGTTACTGTTAGTCCTTCTTAATGTACACTAGAAAATGATCTCTGCAAAGAGGAGAGACAGATATTCAGGTCTCTGTAAGAGAAAGATGTATTTTAAAGGATCGCCAGTCTGTATTGAGGGAAAAATATGTATCAAAACTGTTGGTCGTGTTTATGGCAACGAAGTCAAACTGGCTTTTATCGAATAAAACACACAGTTCACCTCAGTTTCTGAACAAGTTGAGGCATGAAGGATTTTTTGTATTTATGCAGGACATGAAAAAATCTACACCTCCACAACTATTACATTTCTCTCCATGACTTACATAGAACTGAATACATGATTGACCTCAGAATTACCTGCATAAGCATCGCATAGCAGGAAACCTTGCATATGACAAAGAGTGTGTGAGTGAACACACCATGGTGGAACATGTTCTGTTTACGCTAGCTAGGAGAATAGTGATCTATTAATTAGGCCCTAAAGTCCTGGACTAGAGCCATGGTCAGATGTTTTGCTGGAACAAAAGATCCGGACCTCCAAACATGAGTTAGATTGCTCGGATGGAGTGTGGCTATACATCAGAGCAACTTATGTTTTTTCTAACTTCTGGAAGCTCTAAAAGAGTTGTTTTGCCTTTTGGCAGCTAGTTGAAGTTTCAAAATAAAATAATAGGGTGTCTACTCTAACCAATATCAATTTAATGTGTCTAGTGTGAAAGGTCTCATGACCAGACCTCTTTACTTCCTGCCTGTGATGCTGGAGGTAAATGTCAGTCACAAACCTGTACAAGAGGAAATCAGCAAAAATATTTAAGTAAACAAATATAAATAAAATGTTTTGAGCAAATGTTCTTTGAAGTGTCTTCTACCGATATATAAAGAAAATTGTATCCCTTCATTCATCTTTTGAGCATGGCAACAATTGTTGCTGCTAGCATAATACACAGACAGCAATATGCTATGTGTCCATAGCTTTGCTGTTTATGCTGTATGCCTTGCTGTTCCCACACAGCTTAAAAATGTCAGATATTTTAGCTCTTCTAGTCCTGAAGGGACCTCAAAATGATGTAATCTACATCACTGTCGTTCCCACAGTTGAAATAGAAAGTACAGATACTTACTGTAAAATGTAGTGGAGTGAAAGTTGAAGTATCCATTATTAAATCTACTTAAGTAAAGTACAGATACACAAAAATTGTACTTAAGTACTTCCCACCACTGACGATAAGTTATTAAAAATCATGATTTTGCACCAGCACTATGAATTCAACACATTGGAATGACACACAACTTTTAATGAACTGTCATGCTGTGAGAGCCTGCTGCACAATGTACAAAAAACTCCAAAAACAATCCATTATCCTCCTACTACTTCCTGTTGTCTTCTTTGTGGTTCTGGCCAGTAGTAACGTCTGGCTGTTGATCACGTAACGGCCAAACAACCAGACATGGTGGTATCTGGTTAGCAGCAGAGAACATGAGAAAGTGAAGAAATGCCTAGGCCTCTTTAAAGAGGTCATTAAAGACTTTGATGACCCCTTTGATGTGGGGGTCATCAAAGTAACCCCCACATTGGAGGTCACTTTGATGGATCTATCTGCAGTGAGGCCCTGGATGAGGGTGAAGTGGTTGCACTTCACCTCATCTAAATGACTTCCTTAAGCCGGTTGAGGAAGTTATTTAGTTTATTTTCCACACTCCCTCCCTCATTCCTCGCCGATGTCCACGCTGTGACCTGTGATGGTTGTCATCCCATCCCAGACCACCGTGATGTTTCCTTTCAACTTCTGCTCCACCTTTCTCCCATAGGCATCTTTAGCCTCCCTCATACGATGTTCCACTTCCCTGTGCGCTAATTTAATCTCCACCTTGTTTTTACTCCTGAAAGCCATCTTTTTCCTATTAAGGACGATCCCCTGAGCCACCCACAGTTTGTTGTTGGGATAACAGCCCTCAGTCGAGGGTTTGGCCAGCCCCTCGATGTCCTCATCTTGCCAATTCAGTAGCTGTGGCTTCAGGTAGACCAGGTTACGATCAGCGGAGGCACGCTGCATGCATCCCTCTCGTTTGCGTAAAACAAGTCAGTTGTCTTTTTTGCTGCTCAATCCAACCTAATAAGATGCAGTCAGAGTGGAGTCAATAGTAACCAGAATAGATTATGACCACTTTCACAAAGAGTTCACATGGGTTACACCAAAGACTGATTTATGAGTTCTGCACCTTTGCATTTCCTGCAAGCTTCTGCATCTCTTTCAGTTCCAATGAACTGTGAACGCCTCCGGCTTGACAATAGCATCTGGAATGAAGTCAGTTAGCCACTTCCCAGAGAAAAACATACTGCACTCACAATAAATCTGATGTTTCATCAGTGCAGACAGATCACAGATCTTTTTGGCAGTGAATCCGCATCCCCCATAGTTACAATGGGAATTGATGGCTGAGCTAAATCGCCTCTAGCTGTCCAGCTTGGAACTGGCCTCAAGGTCTCTGACTGTACTATGCAAGGCATAATACAGTCGCACTATGCCTTGTGTGACATAGTACGACTGTCCTCAGCTCAACAGTCATACTATGTCACGCAATAAGTCATTAATAAAACGCGTTGCACCAACTACTTCCTGTCTTCTTTGTGGTTTGCACCAGTGGCAGGCAGTGTCAGGTTGTTTGTGTGGCATGTGTAATGCAAAAAAAAAAATGTTTTCATTGTTTTCTTAGTGGCAAATCTTTTAATTACAAAATGAGGTGTTTTTTTTTATAATTTGGTGTTTCCATGAAGCACCAAATGGAACCATTAACCAAATGGTTAATGGTTCCATTAACCATTATATGGTTAATGGAAACACATTATTGGCTACAGGATAAAAAAAAAATCTAAAAAGATTAAAAAAGACATGATGCTGAAGAACAACTGCAAAAGGCTTCTGCCACTACATCACCATCTGTCCCCTTCACAAGTTGCTACTTTTCAGTTTATGAAAAGTGAAAAGAAGCAATTCTGTTCCTACAGCCATATGCAACATTTATTTTGTATATAGCTGTCAGTAATAACTGCAACTCTTCCTGCTAAAAACTTATTTTCTGAAAAGCTGCTCTGCATTTTAACTCAAACTGAAAAGTTTTGAATACACGATAAAAGATTTGTCTGTGAAAACATCCCAAGCTTTTCAAGAAACCACAACGAACTTTCCAAAGTTTTTATTTTGGGGTTTTATTTTTGGGTCTGTTCCGACCCAAATGTCTGTCTGCCTCTTTACATGCCAGTTAAATATTGAGAATGGTTCATTCGTAAATGTTAAGCATATGTGAGATTTCACATCCATGCTCGGCTCTCACCGCTGCTGCGGTTTTCACTCTGCTTTGCGTTTCCTCGTGCAGGCTTGTTTTGACTTCACTGTGCAAACTGAACAACATTTATTTACTCTGAGAGTTGTTTTGGTCCTTGTGCTGACGTTTGAAATTCTTGTATGGACTCAAAATGGTATAATTCGGCTCCAAGCTCCATACTTCTGTTAGCTCTTCTGTTAGTTATAATAATAATAATACACTAGCTAAACTCTGAGCTAAACATTGCTCCAGAAATGTTAACCTTCATTACTTCCTACACATAGAGAAAAATACATCTTTAAAGATGCAATAATGTCATGGACCACTTAACCAGTTTTATGCCATTAGGGATATGGACACAGAATCAAATTGTGAACAAAATCTGACCTTGGATGTTTTTGAATTCAACGTAAACAGAGACTCACCGGATGCAACGGAATTTCGTTTTGCTAATAAATATCATCTGTGGCCATCATCATTTTATGTTTTCTTTGTTGGAACCAGAAAAAATATAAATAAATAAATCAAGCCTTGTTGTCAGTTGTAGCAGAAGGGAGCAAGTGAACCTTGCGGCTCTCCCTGCTGAGAATGTGCTGCAGTTCGTTCAAGCAGAAGTGGAATGCCACGTCTGTAATTATTGAACAACAGGGAGCAAAAAGTCGGAGGAAGGAGAGGGGAGAATGGGCGAACAGCAGAAAGGCTGAACGTTCGGGAAACAAGGCGACAAACCACTGAGTCATAACCCACAATCATTTTATGTCTCTGTTTACTTCATTCTAGGAGACAGACATGAGTATACTGTAAATAAGATAATACACAACGTAAAAGAGGTAAATATTAGACAAAAGGATGCCACGGGAAATAAATGCAAGCATCAGTCAGGCATTTGCAAAACTTGTGTTCCTTAGTACACAGAACAGCAGGCAGAGCAGAACATCCTGCAGGTAGAGGTGCACTGATCAGCCGTGGAAGAAAATCTGCCAATTTTCCAGCTAAGATCAGGGATTTGAGCATCAAAGGCTGATACATTTTCTGATACTTTCCCTATTCACTAAATCTGTAATTACTAAGAAGTCCCACAATTTTTAATCCATAAACACTGCGTGTACAATAATGGTAATTATGAGTTTATTAAAAATGAAACAAAGGTTAGAAAACATGGGTGTGACAATATGGAGAACTAAGAACTTATGTTTTTGTGTTTACAGATCAAAATATATTTTGAAGTAATCTCTAATCAGTTAAAATATTCTATTTTGTTTTGACTTATACTCATAGTTAGAGTTTAGTCTTTGGCTATCTTGAATATCATTCTAAATAAAAAGTAAAAATGTTTGCTCTTGTGCTTCTCAAACAGTGAAACCTGCATTTTTTAATGATGATGCTGATTTCATTTCTGATACGGGCACACATGGGCAACTGCCCAGGGTGGCGTCTTGTGAGGGGGCAGCATGAGGTAAATTACACTCTGACTCCAGCCCTGTGTTGTTTAACAAACAGAATTCAGCTAAAAGCGAACAGAGTGGTTTTTCTGTCCGTCCCTCATTATTTATTTATTATCATTATAATTATCAACTGTCTAAAGATCTGCAACACAAACAGTTTGAAAGTGTTTTCAAACTGTTTTTCAAACTGGAAGAACGTCATCAATAAACTGACAAACCTTCTGAAAGCAAACCCTGAAAACATAAAGGGCCAAACTAGGAGCCGCTCCGCTCCTTACTTCAATATAAGACTTTAAAACGTAGGAAATGATGTCGAGCTTTAGGCACTTACCTTCACATCCAGGCTCATAATAATTACTTAGACTTACTTCCACAGGCAAAGTCCAGTGATGACACCAACAAATTTGTACTTAGTTACTCTTCACTTTGACAAGAAAAGGTTAACGTATTTTCGTGCCATAATATCTTACTGGGCCATACCTAACTGAAAATCCACTAAATTGCTATATCTTTCAATAAATTCTGTCTTTTACGTGTCACAGAGATCAGAATGAAGACTTATAGTCCGTTAAAACCAACCCCAAAGACACAAACGAATAGTTTTATGAGTCTATATCAGCCAGGAAAGGCTTGATCAATGCATCTCTACATATAGGGGCCAAGACACTGATGACACTGTCATCCGTTCATCCATCCATTTTCAACAACTTATACAGATGAAAACTTAAAGACAGACACAGTAAAGGGAAATGATTCATCCGTGATCCAGGCGGTTGGCAACAAGCAAAAAATTTTCATCGAAACAATGACATAAGACAGTACATATTTGCTAATATTATTTTTGTTCATAAGTGATACTGCAGAGTAGTTACATATTCATTCCTGGAAATCCAACATAAAAACAAAAGGTATACAGAACTACTGGCAAAGGACATCCACAACTCAGACAGGAAAGGACAGTGAAAGGGTTCATATCATCAAATACATAACCAATTACATTTGCACAAACTTGTTATAAGGAATTGTAGTAAAATATTACATATGTAGTAAATTTAAAAAAAAAAACAAAAAGAAACAGTATGGAGTAGGTGATAGACACACCCCGGCATTTTAACATGTTATAGAAAACATACCCTGAATGACTGTGTCTCTCCCAAAGTCAACAACAAAGACAAGGTTCTGATCTCTTTGCCCCCTAACACTTCAAAAATTTGCAAACCTCCCCAAGCACCTTCTATAACCCCGAAAATTATTCTGCTGCAAATTGCTTTGAGTTCAGTTCATAAATTTGTTTCTTGTCTGGTTTGAATTCCTCATTTGGGAGGGTTTTGCCTGTTGACAGAATCTAAGCCATGGCAAGGCCAGAAGACTCTCCCCAACTACAAGTACTGCTCCCTTTTCTCTGGTGGGGTACTTTTAACATTTGGTCTGCAATTCAGAGGGGAAAAAAGACATGTTTCAGTGAAAATACAGTCACAGTGAACAAATTAAACCAGAAAGACACATTTGTAACACCTAGAGATCACTGTAGTCGACACCAGAAATCAGCACAATGTCATGTTTCAATCCATGCTTGACCTTCAGCCAACGACAGGACACAAAGGGAGGTATGGAAGGTATAGACAGGGATGATATCTTACTTCTCAAAGAAAAGTATCCTTTAACAATTTCTATTTACAATGAAGACTCGAAAGGTGGTGAGATGAAAGAAGACCTAGCCTACGTCTTTCCATTAAAACGGGCAAGGTGGAAGAAAATGGGAATCCTGATCAAGAGGTCCAAATTTGGGGCCATTAATTTAACAGGAACGACAGAGGGGAATTCAGTGGTTGGACAGGCAGATAGTCCTCGATAAAAAGGCGGGGCTGATCAGTCAGGGAAACTAGTTTCACTCAACAACTCTGCCCTGAATTAGAGGAGAGAAGAAGACAATCACAGAAGAACAGGGTAAGAGAGGAGGGGAAGTAAGGAATACAACAATACTTCTGAGATTTCCTGTGTTACAGAGTCAAAATCTCTGTGCGGTGTTAATACAAAGTGACAAAGATGGGAGGTTTAACTACATGTGAGGGATAAAGTGAAGTTTCACTGAGAAATTAGTCTCCATGGACTGTTTATTTAAAATGGAACAAAATCAATTAATTGGATGAAATAAATCATTTTATTCTGTTCCAGTGCTCAGACTGTGTGATAAGGTTAAGGTGTCTCCAGATCACAAATGGCTAATTTTGACTAAAAAACTGATTTCTGATGCAAAATCATAGTGGCTGAGGTTGCTAACGGAATTAGTTCACCTGATTGGGCGATGAGTAATCTTTCCAGATAAGTTCAAAGTAACAAAAACCTATTAAAAAGCACAGTTTTTTGATGTTTCACATGTAACAGTTTGGTGCAAATTCCAAAACAGTCCTCTTCTCTTGGTGATTAAGGCCTCATTGGCCTTCATCACCTAATGAGCCAAATTAAGGCAACAAACAGCACAACTAACAAAATCATGGAGCAACAACTGAGTTGTTCAGCTGAGGAAATAGCAGCCAACTCAACAACAACTCTTGCAAAACTTTAAATATCCGCTAAATTGTAGTCAAATGACATTCAGATAGTCAGCTCAAATTGTTTTGAATGACAGAAATTAGGGTGAAATGGTGGAGCCTTTTCAGACTAGCTGCTAGCTAGCTGTTAGCTTTCCACCGATCTGAGGATATGTACACTTCTTCTCTGACTCCCTGCAAAATGGCATTTCTCAAATCAGAACCCTCTTTGACGGTTAATACAGTGTTTGTACTTCATATTACTTTAAGCATTGTATGGGCTGGACTTTGTCAATAAGCTGTTGGGTTATCTTCTCCAGGTAGGATTTTTGCTACTCATAACTTTCCTGCCAAAGCGTAAATAAAGAAAATTGTCAATTTAAGGCAAAGTGGTGTTCATAAGATGTCGTGTCTATTTTTATTACTTCCTAAAATGCCCAGTATTGCAAGCATTAAACCTCTGTAGATGCTTGACTGTTAGCTTAAACCACATTAGCTTTGTCCTCTATGCTAACGCTCAGCTAGCTTGCACATATAATGTAAAAGTACAGGCATGACTTCAGTGTTGCCTCCTAAAGCTGAATTAATATTAACGTTTCAGCTGAAAATAAAAAGAAAGGAAAAGATTTTGTTTAAACCCAAAATCTTTTACCTTTCTATGACTTATAGCTTTTCATAACTGTGGTTCAGTAAAAACTACTGGAAGCCCTTCTTTTACATTACTTGACATTCTTTTTCATTCAAAAGGAGAAAAGGAATTTCCAATAGCTCTACAGCTTCTCCAGTCTGACAATAACAGGGCACTCCAGAAACGAGTGTTTTTGAGGAAAAGAGGATGCAGGAAAAAGGAGCAGGCCAACTGTGACCTTTTCTTGGAAAAGTTAATGGCTTTATTATCTGGAACAGTAACGGACCAGCCCTTTCATACACACAAATGAGGGCAAAGTGATGTGGGAGCACCAAGAGGAAACTCAAGAGCCAATTTAATGTATCTGCACAGTTCAGCTATAAAATGTTTGAGTCTGGGTTTAGCTGCAGGCAATGCTTCTGTTTTGTCGGTTTTTATGTCGTATTTCTTCAAATTTGTTGCTACAAATAATATGTTAAAATATTTTCTTACTGCGATTAAATTATACAGATGTTTTTTGTTTTTTTTTCTTTGTTTGTTTTTTTTTTTTAGCTTAATATTAGCTTATGGTCTCTTTTTTTCAGATACAGTGTAATTGCATTACAAAGTAGCTTATTGCTCATTTTTTTGTGTCTGCAAGATAGCTTAGAAAAAACTGATTAAAAAAGGCAGTGTTTAAAGCAGGACCTTCAGTGTTAGTAAATGGAACATAATGAAAACTTGGCCTCTTTCTCTTCATGCAGAAGCCAATGGTAATCAGCCACACACATGCTCATTAGACATAAAGCAATAGGCTAATGGAACAATTCACTTCCACTGTTGCAGTTCAGATTGTGTCTCATGATTTAAGTCAGGTGAAAACCAAGCTGATTCGTTTGAAGTGAGAAAGGCACTGGAGCATCCTGGACACTCCAGTACATTCATTGTAAAAACATGGACTGAAAATGATTGGTAAGTTTTTTTTTTGTTTTGTTTAGTTTTTTTTTTTACAGTTTCTTGGATTTCTGATGTCACACAACCTCACTGCACCAAGTGGAATCAGACAAGTTATTGAGGATGAAGAACACCAACAGAGGTCCAACCAGGAAGCACAGGACATGCAGGTAAAGACTCCTTGAGTTTTGCTGTGCGGAAACTTTTACATCCGAACCCAAATTCCAAGACTCAAATAAAATGAGTAAGACATGAGCTGTCATACATAATTTTTGTGGCTTTTTTTTTTTTTCACCATGTGGTGACGTGTTCATTCTGCTTTGTGGTAACCTTACATGCCTAAACAAAATAGCTTTGCTCTTGGCTTTCGAAAGAAACATATGGAGACCAAGAACAAAGTTCAAAACAGAGTGTGAAGTTTTCATAAAGTCATTAGGATGATCACTGACACCGTAGTGCCATACAAAGAAGGTTAAGTTTGTTCTTTTTTTTCTGCACAACACGGTATAGTGACTTTGGGGCAGATGAGCTCTTTCCACTCACTGCATTAGCTTAACACTGTGTAACAAACACTCCTTCCTGTGATGCTGGTAAATCATGTGATTGTGACTAAGTCTAGTGTGAAAGTGCTGTGTGATAGCACAAAGGATGGTCTTTCTGTTTAGTTTCATTTTTCATTATTTGAGAGAAAGAAATAAACATCAGGTTGGTGCCCAGCGTGTCCTCTGCTCTCTGTTTGGGGAACTGCTGGAGGTGTTGGGGTTGGTTTTTTTTTTTTTTTTTTTTTTACACGTACTCCCTGGCTGTGGAAGGCTGTGATTGGCGGTAATACTGTTGCCCTCGCATGTCGTCTTTAGAGCAGGAGCAGCACAGCAAGGAGCCGCCCAGAACGGTCAGGCTGGCAGCGGCCCAGCCCACGAACAGAGCCGAGCCGAACTCGTACCTGAGAGAGGAACGAGACAGGAAAGCATTTACAGTCAGTCAAAAGAGTTCAGATCAAAGTTTCACAAAACCGTTTGCTTGTTTTCAATTTAATAACTTGAATAAATCGATCCACCTCAGAGTTGTGCTCTAAATTAAAAGTGGACTAACATCTCATGTTGCAACATTTTTTGTCATTAGAAATCCTGTCCCATGACGCGTTAACTAATTGCTGTCAGCATGTGATTTCAAGTTAAGTAAGGGTGAGCAAATATTAGAAATCCTGGTTGAGGTCAGTGGTTTGAAACCGCGGGTCTGCAGTCGAAACAAGAAGATATAATAACAATCATTTCTTGTTTGAAAGAATTACCTAAATTACATAGATATTTGCCAAATGCCGTAATAATAGGAGAAAGAATGAGATCTATTCATTAATAAAAAGCAGATTGTTAAAACCTCCACCTGTTGAGAACCTTGTTTAAGTAGTTAGGTTTTTATCAGAATCATCGTTATTCACCAAGCGTGCACACACAAACAATCTGACTTTTGTTCGGCTTTGCTCTCAATAAAGACATTTTAGAAATACACATATAAAGAACACTCAAAATGAAGCAAATGTTATATGATCAAAAGGAAAAACATGATTGAATTAGTGGAAATATGCAAGGCTTTGATCTGGGCACTTTGTTGCAGGTTCATCAGAGAGAAGGAAGAAACCGTCTCTGTGGCAGCGGGTTTTTGCAATGCACTCTGTTGCGCCTACCTGAAGGTAAACATTGAAACAGTTTGTGTTGAAATGTTAGCTGCCCCTTTCCTGACCTTAGACCTATACAAGGTCAAGATGGGTTTAAGGTCAGCCTTGATGATGCTCTCTGCAGACCTAAATGGCCTGTTTTGTCGATGAGCCAAACCACACAGGGATGGATGTGAACAGGATAGACTGAATAATGACTGAATAATGTAGACGATCAGTTCTACTCCTTGAGTTGCCGCAAGAAGTACAGTCTCTGCTGGATCTTCTTCCGAAGAATTTCTATGAGATAAAGGGTTCTCTAGGAACCGGAAGTGATCCACAATAGAAACAGAGTTGTTGGGATCAGTGAGGAAAGGGACTGTGAGGGTTGTTCTCCAGAACTCCCTGACAGTGGACACGGTTAAGCTCCAAATGATTCTGACCACACCAACGGATCAGGCAATCCACCTTCATCTTCTTGTAAACTCAACACTGTCCTAGATTAGACCAACGATGATGATGATGCCTTCACCAAAAGTCAGTAGTTTCACCGAAAAGTCCACTGAGGTGCAAGCATTTGTGTACAGAGATAAGAGGAGTAGGGACAGAACATAACCCTGAGGGCTGCTGGTGTTGACTGGTTCTTAGGCCAGGCCCACCTGCTGCTGGTGGTCAGTCAGGAAACTGGTGATGCACCGATAGGTGGAGGCTGGTACTATGAACATGTTGAAGACCAAACTAAAGTCCACAAGCAAGATCCTGTCCTTTGCCCTTTAGTAGTCGAGATGCTGCAGGGTGAAGTTTAATTGACTGCTTCAACTGTTGACCTGTTTGCCCAATAACAAATTGCAAAGGGCCCAGCTGGATAAAAAGAGAAGGTTCAACACTAGTCACTAAAAGAATTTCAGGACCACAGGCATCAGGGTGAAATACTATTGTCTTTTAACCCATTGATTGTGTGTTTCTTGGGGACAGGAATTATTGTGACAGATTAGGGAACCTCACTCAATTCAAGAGACCTGCTGAAGATCTGGGCCAGTTGGTCAGCGCAGGCTCTCAGGCAAGAGAGGGACTGCATGTCATGAACATTATTGTTGAAGGAGCCTATTGACATCATCTCAAGTCCAGACAGGGGAACGAGAGGACAGTGGTTGACGCATAAGGAGTTTTTGTGTCGCAGTGTCCAGTCTGTAATCAGCAGTGGAGTCTCTCACATCAGCAGGGTTTGTTCCAAGCACGCACAGGTAGATGACAACAAAAACATCAGTGGCTACCATTGTGCTGTGTGTGGCACTTAACCTGTGCTGTTTCACACAACTGCTTTTGCAGAATACATCAGAGACCAAGCGCTCTGATGAACCAAGTTTCATGGTTATAGTTTTCTAAGTGAGGTGGAAGCTGCATGAGTGTTTTGACAATATGCCAAATTCACAGCGCCATCAGGTGCTGTGAACTACAACTGATTCAAGGTATCTTGGTGGTGTCGTCTATCCGTGAAACCTTTCCCAGACCAACATTCAAATATACAGTCAGTTTCCGGGCATCGTTCTTGTGTAAATGTACCCTGGGAAGTGGAAGAGTTGGTAAGAGGTGCGAATGGCTACCAATAGCATCTTCTGAGGCCATCTGCCAAATGACATTTGTGATCCAGGTTTGAGGATGGGCTCTTGTTGTTGGTACCTTTTTTTTTTTTTTTTTTTTTTTTTTTTAATAATTCAAATCCGATGTTGGGTTATGTTTGTTTTGATCAACGGTCACACCTTTGCATTACCAATATTGATACAAAAGAGAGATTGGAGATGGAGGGGTAACCTGGACAGTGAGGTCTGAGCTGCAGAATCAGGATGCAAAGCCATGGATGATACATTTTGTTAGACGACAAAAACTATTCAAGAGTATGAGACATAACCCGGGTAAGTACATACCTGGCATTGAGCGGTGTATTTGGGTTAAAGAATTGGTAGGACACTTGAGTGGCATACCAGGACACAGACACGAGCGTGCAGAGACCTGCGGAGGCAAAAGGCAAGAGATTTGTCTCCCTGCTTTAATTAGGGGTGCTACAGCTAAACAAAATTTAACGCAGTGGGTCTGTGTTTAGGTCATCTTTCCCTCAGGGATGAGTTTAATTTATGTCTGAGGTCAGCAGCTAAAATGACCACTTCCTGTTTACAGCAGCGGCCTTAACTGCCTAACAGAATCCTCCATTCAGGCTAGAAAAATGTGAGACCTCTTGTGAAACACACACTTTACCGAAGCTACACCGTGTGTTCCTTTCTGGAGATGAACCCCACCTGCGAGCAGGAAGAGAGCTCCTCCGGTGACAGCAATCCGGGTCTTGGTGGACGGGTTGTTATCTCCCACCTTGGTGCACTTCATGCCTACGACGCTGACGATGATGCCGATAAAGCCAAGGAGCACTGATATCACCATGAGAGCCCGGCATGTCTGGATGTGGACTAGATAAAGGAGAGAGAAGAAATGAGCAGGAGACGTAGAGCGTAGCAGGAGGTCTGTGTTACAGATGCTTCGAAAAGACGCAGAAGGATTAAGAGAAGGAGAGGAAGTGGTGGACAGTTTTAAAAAAACAAATAATTTCTCAGTTCTTCAGTTGGAAAAACACCCGGAAAAACTCTGGACATTAAAGTGATAATTTCGAAGGAATTACAATACAGATGCCGCAAAGGACTGATGGGAGACCACATGCATTTATGACGGCTCATTAGTCCACCACTGTCCCACTTTTCACAGCATCGTTATCTTCAGCTATTTATTTGTCGGAGCTGTGAGTCTCCAGTCATCCAAATCGTCATTCCAGTGTGGCTTTGCTTTTTCAAAATTTTAATCTATTGCCCACACTGACCTCAACACACATAACTTGTGGGAGGAACAAAATTACATAGAAGCATACACACACACGCACACACGCTTACGTACAGAGCACACAATGTCTGGATATATGCAGCTGCTGTAGGTGGGACAGACACAGATGAAGCTCTTTTCTGGCACTGAGCGGCTGTAGGAGGTCCTGTTCTCCATGTTTCACACAGAGAAATTAGTGTGGCTCGGTAACAAAGCTAGATTGTTTTCATTCAGGCCGCCATTGATGCTGTTTACGGACATACTGTGTGGCAACCGTGGTCACTGAAATGAAAAAGTTACCCTCACGGTCTTTGAACACAGAGTCACAAGAGGAGAATAAAAGAAAATGGAAATTCAAACACAACCCATGTAAAAGTGAGGGACGTGTTTCAGCACCGGCCTGACACACAATTCGTTATTTGACAGAAAAACACACGGATCCATTCACGGCGCTGCAGAGGCTGAACTGGGACGATTTACGACCACAGCAACTTTGATGTCTGATTTATTTCTCCACAGCTGCTTTTAAAGGTCTTGAACAGAAAAGAGTCTTGATTTTTTTTTCTTATCTACTCTGTTTTAATCTTTGATTTTAAGTCAAAGGCTCATTGCCTTCGCGCTGCTCAGTCACAGGCTGTGACAGGAACAGGCGGTGGCAGCAGGCGCATGGTTAGCCTCCTCTGTCTGAACTAAGACTGGTACTGCCAGCCACACTTTCAGTGTGCCTGCTGGTAAGTGTGAGAATGCGTGTGTGCGGTTGTGTGTGTGTGTGGTGTGTGTGTGTGCAGGCAGTGAGATCTCATTGTGAGGTCATTCATAGCTTGTTGGAATATCCAGCAGTGGACGGTAACAGAGTATATTTACTTGAGTACTGTACTTACATACATTTCTTGAGGATCTTCACTTGAGGATTAATTTTGGGTGGAATTTATGACTTTCATTCCTCTACATTTCAAAGACAACTGTACTTTTGAAAGAAAAAAATATTTCCTGTATCTTATTTTTGGGGGGGCGGGGTGAGAGAAGTTCAGAAAACAGTACAGCGATGTACTGATATTAGAAAATATAATTTATACTTTTGAATACTTAGGTATTTTCAAAAGTAAGTATTCCAGTACTTTAACTTGAGTAAACTTTACCTGCAGTTCAGTGAGATGTGATCACGAGTATCAATTACTAGAGTTGAGAACTTTGTCCACCACAATATTATATCAGGCATCTGATCCAGTAAAAACTTCCAGCTATTTTCCATTAAAATAATACTCCTTAGACTCATGATGCTTATATTATTGCGTCAGTATTAATTTGAACTTTGCCGTTTTTCCTTTGGCTTGCAGTATTTTGCTTTCAAAGGGTCCAGCGGTTTCTGCCTGGTTCTATAGAGAAAGCTTGAGCCACCAAAGGAGGCAGTCACAGGCCTGTAGCGGTCTGCTAATGTAGGAGCTAGCTGGATTTCAAATTCAAAAACACTTTATTGATCCCAAACGGAAAATAAATGGATCCAGCTTGATGTGATGTTGCCATGACAGGTGGTCTGTGTGACACAGCTGGTCGGTGGAGATGTGGGACCACCACTGTACAAGTGCACGGCACACATCATTCCCGGCCATTAACACACACTGGATGGGTTTCGGTGAAGTGCAGCGAGACGGAACGGATCGTTGGACGCGGGCCAAGGTCCCTTCAGAAGTTATAACTTTTGAAAATGGAATCAAACTGAGAAGGCTTCGTATTCCACTGACACGCTCGCTCCTTCCCACGGTGTCTGCACAGAGCCGCTCCGGTCCTGCCTTGGCTACGCAATGCCAGCTTAGAAGTGACTTTGTCTTTGTGGCTTTGTGATGGAACGCTTGTGAAAGAGCTTCCTGTTTAGGACAGAACTATGGATTGATTGATTGATTTGCTTTATTGTGACTATTCATTGTCAGAATTAAACCTAATTGGCAAGATTGTCACTTATGTTTGTTGATTTGGGAAAAAAGGAACATAATTTGAAAACAATTTTCAAAGAGGAGGACGGCTGGTCTTTTCAATTCCTCCAGGCAACAAACTTATTTGAGTAGATTATTTAAAAAATCCAGGTGATTGCATGTGAGTTGCAACAAGCTGTCCTTTCAGGACGACTAGCTTCCACAACCCACCGTGACGAACGGCTAGTCGTACCTTCAAATTTCAGCTTCACCTTCAGCAAGAAGCTCAGCAAACCAAGCGTTACTCTCCATTATGTTTGCTTGACAGTTCAAGCAGACAAAGCACAGTCTGGTGAACAATTATGCCCACTGTCACATGCTGCTCCTGTTGCAAGTGCATCCAGAACAGCAGAGGTCTCATGGTGCTCTCACTGCCAGACCAAAACAAAATTCACATCACACCTGCTGCGTCTTCTCCAAGCGGCAGTGAAGGGAGGAACATGCGCGTCAGTGTCGAGTAACACAAACGACAGCTTGGAAAGTTTTGACCCGATGTTTGTCTTTGGTCACTGGGTGTGAAAGCGAACAACGGGGAACAATGCACGTGTGTGGGGAAGACGAAACACATTCTGGGAATATCTTTAGTGTTTGCCTCAACACTGCCCCTTTCTTCTCGTAATAGCAGCTATTCATCCACAAAGACAATACGCTGTTCTTATTGCTGCAATGGTCCAAAGGAGATAGAGGTTCAGTTTGGGTGCCCTGGTGTGTTTGCACTTTCAGCAGAGCGTCATAAAGTTCTATGACGTGCTCTTGTTTTTGAAAAACAAAATGTTTTTTTTCTTACTGTGCACCACTTCAGCTCCCCCCCAATTATTTTATTAGAAACCGTAGTGAATGATTTAAGTGGACTAGAAGATGGATCGACTCATATAATCCATAATTAAGAGTCTGTGTGTCCTCCTTAAAAGATCGGCAATGACAAGAGGCTCATATTTGGAGCTAATTTATGTCTGAAGCCTGCATTCCTTGGCCTTTCACCACTTTTCTCACATTACATGAACACAACTTCATGAAACGATGCTGCGTTTTTAAGTGAGATTTACAGCTTGGGAACTTCTGCGAGTCGAGATGACATCAATCACTCGGGGGGTGTGAGGATATGAACAGGCCAACTACAATAACTGTTATGATTTGCAGCTCGACATTTGTAAAAGAGTTCAGAGGAAAGCGATGAGGCAGCTGATTAGCAGTCGCTCAAAGCCACGTCAAATCTAACAAAGAAAACAGTCTGAGTGACGCAGAGTATCTGAAGAAACGCAGACATGCTACTTGTGATGTTAGTAGAGTTTGCCTTTATTGAACTCATCCAGTAAAAAGTGACCACACAGTTGCTCTGAACCGTACCCTGCTAGTTTTAGTACTTCAAACTAACCATATAGTCATAAAGTTGTACATAACAGACCCTTGTGAGCAAGAAAAAAAAACATAAAAATGACAGAGAGTAGAGTGATCAAAGGCATTAGTGCACATGCTGCAATAACTCCAAGCGTCTCTTTAATGTTTACTCAATCAAATTGAAATATACTCACTGTCTAGGGAGAGCATGGAGTCAAAGATCTTGCACTGCACCTGTCCCGTACTCTGGGATGCACAGCTCATCCAAAGCCCCTCGTACAGACCTACAGCTGTGATGATGGCATCCCCGGCATAAGACGACTGCTTCCACTGAGGCAGCGCGGTGGTGGAGATGATGCCGATCCAGCCGCCCAACGCCAGAAAGTACCCCAGCAACTGAAGACCGGAGTTGGCCATCCTCGCTCTGAAAGTGTGTTTCTGCTTGTTCTATTTCTCTTTCTCTCCACCTGAATTGGAGCGGCTTACTCTCAAGGCTTCTCCTTTCTCTGTGGGCAGTCTTTGTGTTGTTGCTGCTTCTTGTTTGACTTTTCTCCTCACTTTCTCGTCCCTCTAAGCATCACCCCTTCTGTCTGCTTCAACTCACATTTGTGTGATTCTCCACTTTATCTCAAATGTTAACTCTTTCTTGGCCTGTACCCACAACTTGGACGCTTGTTTTGCCTGTCAGCCAGAATGATGAACGAAACTCTCCTCCTCGAGGTCTCTCCTGTCCGGTCTCTTTGGGCACCTCTCCAGGGATGAGTCAAAAACAATTTGCGCTGGTCAGAGATTAGGCTTGTTGAGGAAAATCGCTGGGCCGGCTCACTGTTTGCATGGCTTCCTTCTGTTCCTTCTCTTTCTTTCTGCCGTTTGCGCGCTCTCTCTCCCCCCCACTAAAGTCCTTTCAACTGGTGCAAGCTCAAGTGGCTAAGTGAGAGGGAGCAGAGGAAAGTGAAAAGCAAAAAAAAAAAAAAAAAAAAAAAGAACTTGTGGTAACAACAGGCTGAACATGAAGGGACGGGTAATAGAATTGACTTATGATTGGATTCCGGGGTGTTTTAGCAACGCCTATGGGAGGGGAGAGGGATGGACCAACTGGGAGGAGGGGGTGAAGAGGCAAAGACTGTTTAAAGAGAGACAAAGAGAAAGTAAAAAAAGAAAATGATGTCCAGGCAGGAACCTACTTCAGGTACAATGAGGTTTTTTATTTATTTTTTTTTGTCTCATATTTTGAACTCAAGTGGTGAGTTAACTTTCCCTAAGAAACTCTAGTCGATCCTGTTCGATTGGTCGTCGGATGAATTCATCCCTGAAGAGTTGGCCGACCCAGGCTGGAGGTGTAGAGAGAGATGGGGGCGAAATGCAACAAATGCACGTAAATCAGCCCCAAAACAAAGCAGCTGCTGAAAAGGACATGTCACATCCAGACAGGCTCTCAGGAAATTATGGTCCACCAAAGCATGCCACCCCTCATCACCACGGAAACCCAGATGACTCAAGGGAGAGATTCACACAGGCGCAAACAAGAGTTCACCCAACTGTACACCCTTGCGAGCTGCAAACACAGTGAAACTCCTGCTTTTTATGTGTGTGTGTGTGTGCGCGTGTGTGTGTGTGTGCGGGAGGAGGGGGGTCGGTGTGGGGGCACAGCGACCCGTTTTCCCACAGCTGCTCGGCCTGTCAGCTCTACTTGGACTCAGCTCATTAAATTAGCTTAAATTCACTCCAGACTAACACGCTAATTCCATTCTGCCTATTAGACTGTCCACACGGCCATTCTCAGAGACATGGCCGTTCCTCGCGTCTGCAAGAGAAATGTCTCACCCCTACCAGTAACACTCTGTCACACACACGCAGCCTGTCTACACGACAAGCATGTCCGTGTGTAACTTCTCGCAGATTCTTTGCATCGGACGTGGCCTCGTCCGATGCAAAGACTGCAAAGACTGCGCGACTGATGCTCAGGTGGTTACATGAAGTTTCTTTCCATCTTCCTGTGCAGAAAAAGGAAAGTGTTCTTTCTGCTCATCTCTGTTTTCAGCCTTGAACTTGAACTCAAACTGCCACAACATTACACACACACCGGCACAAAACGGCTTTCTTCATCCTGAGTAGATCCGGATCCCGTGTGAATGTGTAGCTGGGTTTCCTCCAGCCATGTAATCCAGCAAATTGGAATTTCAAAATGGATTTGCTTAATAGAAATATGGCAATTTCCAAAAGACTCACTTTTACAATAAAACGTTTTTGCGCTAGGCTGGGGTTGTTTCTTGGCTGTGTCAAAATTTGTGCATTTTGTAGAACAACTAGTCGTAACTTCTGGTGGAAAAGACAAAGAAGACAATAGGAAGTGGCATTAGAATGACGACGCTGCACGTTGTTTTTGTTTGTTTTTTTTTACTGCCTTAGAGTACCGTGAACTGACTTAATCACGTGTGATTTTAACTGTGATTCTTATTTAACGACAACACAGCAATTGCAAAATTGTGTTTTTCAACACCAGCGACAAAGTCTTGCGCACGTATGTAAGGCTGACGCAGCTTTCTGTTAAACGACAGACTTGACATCGTTGGGCTGGATGTGGTCGGGGCGAGGAGGCCGGCCGAGCCAGCAAGGAGAGGTGAAAGAGGAGAAAAACAAGCACTCAGTCCTGTGAGAGCCGGGTCGAGTGGCTGGTGCTCCAGAGGGGCTGTGAGGGCCTTCCGACTTTGAATCAAAACAACTTGCTGACGCTGGTCTTAAAATGACACTTGTGCTAAAAATCATCCACTCCAGGTTTTGCACTAATTTGGTAGCTTGAATAAAATTACCTGCTATTGTTTTTCTTTTGTGTTCAGATTCGGAAAAGAGATTGGGTTGTAAATATCTGAAGCACCAACTGGTTGAGGCTTACGACTCGTAAAGTATGAAACTCTGAAGAACGTCAAACATCGAATTACCAAAAACACTGTTTGGACGTCCAGATTGGTAGAAAGCTATTCGGTGCAGATACTTTAAGCACTAGCAAACCTGTTGGAGCCTTCGAATCTTTTTTACAACAGCCATATTTTCCTTTGTCTATGTTGATCATTTTACTTATTTATGACTAAGCCCTGAACTACATTTGCTTACAGTACAAATTCTACAAGTACAAGGATGGAGGTCTTAGCCACCTTCTGTCCACCAACCTTGAATCGAGTTGATTTGGAGCATTAACAGCCCTAATTACCGCGGCGTAACTAGTAAATGCTATGCCATACTTTTTTCAAAACCCACTACCTTTGGGTTCCAAGCGCACCAAGTCAGGCTGGAGTGTCAATGGGGCGAAGTCATTGGTGGTCTGATTCTCACAAGTCTTGTTTCAATTGGAGGAAGTGTAGGGGAGGGATGGGGGAGGGGATGCCCATTTTGTAGTAAGAAAAAGTTGATGGAAATGGTCAATTTCAAAATAACTTCCTCAAGTTTTTACGCTCAGTGGAAGTGGTTTTTGGTATTTCTGAAAAAGACCTTTTGCGCTACAGCGGAGATGGAAGCACATTTGTCCCACTGTGTGGTTGGTTGTCCCACTGTGTGGTTGATTGTCCCAGGTGTGTTTCAGTGAAAAATAATTTAGGAAGGAGGCTACCAGATTACATTTGATATAATCTTTCAAATAACAATGTTTCATTTAATATATTAGTTGAAAAAAATTATCCAATATAGGCTATCCAGTTGTCAAAACATAATGTAAAAAAACTAAATCAAATTGTCTGCAAATAATAGAGACTTGGTTGATCCAAGTCTCTATTATTTTAACTACTGAATATATCCAGAGGCAGTTCTCTAGCAAAGAACAAACCTATTCTCTCTATAACTGGCTTTGTGCTTTTAAATGCTAAGTGCTTTGTTCTAAATCCGTTGTTTAAAGTCTATTGAATAGGAAAACTGACAGAATCAAAAGTTACATTATGATGTGAAAAACACAAAAAGTTCTCACACCCCAATGTCAAGTGTCAAACTGCGAAAATGAAAAATGTACCTAGTCTGTGACAACTATTTTGGAAATTCACACACAAACATTTTTGTAACAGCTCCCTCTGGGCTGCTATTTTTATTGACTGTGACGACCAGCCCCTTTCTCTCCTGCCCGCGCTCGCGACAGCCTCACACCCAGGATGAGTCGGAAAGCTGGTGTTGTGGAAGCAGAGCAGAAACAAAGAGGAGGAGGAAGTTCAGACCACCTCTTTCACTGATCATAACGGACAACGTGAGTTTCTTGGCAATCAAATGAGATCGACTCCAAGCGCGAACAAGGACCCTCACAGAGTGCAGTGTTGTCATGTGTTTCCCTGAGACACAGCTCCAGGATCAAATCTTCAACCCCGAACTCCTGACTGGTTGTCGGGCCATACCAGCATACAGAGGGTTGAAGAAAAGTGGCAAAAGCAAAGGAGGTGGATTAGCAGTGCTTGTGCACAACAGACGCTGTAATCCAGGACATGTTAGCATGAAGTGTTGTGTCAACACCCTGGACGTTGACATTTTAACAGTGAGTTCTCATCCATTCTACTTAGCAAGAGAGTTCACTAGTGGTATGTTGACCATCGTTAATACTCCCATTGTCAGCTGATGCTAACATAGCGTGTTTGTAGCCTTTCTAAGCTGCAAACATGACACTCGTCGCTTGTTTACATTCGTCACCTCTGTGGTTTTTGAAGACTTAGCTCCAACGCAAAATCTGGTCGTGTTAATCTCTCCCCACTCTCTGCAACCCTTCTGACTTTTCAACTGTTTGTCAGCTGCTTTACCAGACAAAACTAGAATTTCCCCCAAAATGCCGCATACGCATTAGGTCCTTGTCGTTCCAATGCCTGAACAAAACGCCAACGTCTCCTCTGATGGCTGATACATGAAGAGCGCCAGCGCCATGGATGAATTATGACTATACCTCATTTAACTGTTTGCAACTGCCGCCGGCGTGATTTTTAAAGTTAAATTAAGCTCACTCTTGCATGATTTTAATTTCGTTCCTTATTGAATGAAAACGCAGCAATTGCAAAACTGTGCTTTTTCGGCATCAGCAGAAAGAAGACAAAGTTTTGTATGCATTCCCAATGGAGCTAGAGACAGAGATTTATGAAGAGCATAAAAAAAAAAAAAGCAGCTTAACGTCAAGATTGAGACATCAAGAAGACATAATATGTAATATCTGGCAGAACAATGTCAAAAATGTGTGATCAAGGAAGAAGGGGATCACAGGCTTCAACCAGAGAGCGGATAGGACAGATGAAAGTCTGGACAGGGCCAGTGAATCGATCACGTTCTTTAGCAGGTTTAATTTAATAAAGTCAGAAACCTCCTTTCCTGCCTCAAGCCAGACAGTCATCATGTCCTCCTTTGATCCACAGCTCCTCTGTCACACCTCAGAGGTTCTGCTTCTGCATGTTTGTCTTCTGCCAAATCAGGAGACGCTGGTACTCCCTTCACCTCAGCCTCCCACCCGTCTGTATCCGGGAAGGCATGAAGATGATGAAGCAGCAGAAATGACTGAACCAGAACACAACTGCAGATCCAAATGGTGCCAGAACCCGAAAAGGCCTTTGTAACAATGCTGATAAAAGGTAGATATCTGTGTCAAACATTTAAAAAGTCCAACAGTTTCAACATGGTCCAACACCTAACCTTGATCTGACATCCACTCTGTTGTCGGGATATGTACCAACAACATTGTTGCTGTGGATACACTTGCACTGCCCTTGTGCCTCTTGGTTTATACCCCAGTGAGACAAATCTCCTGCAATTAGGAAAGCACCACACGTGGTTAGCACATTCTCATGTCTGTGCACAGACAATAAAAATCTCATGGGCCCTTCAGATTAAGCCTGTCATGACTACTGAGAAAACCTTGTGGACATGTAAACGGTATAAGACTATTACGATATAAAACAAAGCTGAAAAGCTGTGGGCTATTTTCAGAGGTGGAACCAGGCCATTAATTTTCCAAGTCACAAATAAGTGTCGAGTCTTTCCACCCAATTTTTGAGTCAGTTTCTGACTAAAGTGATTGAGAAAAATCTAAGTTGTATCCAAATCCTCAGAGGTGTTTTTTATACATGTAACTCATTCTTGAAATGTATTTTTGTTTGATTGTTTTCTGAAACTTAAAAAGTGGAAAAAATCAGAATAGGTGGATAGAAATTAAAAAAAAAAAAAAAAACCTTCTCAATTTTTCTTTTTTCTTTTCGCTCGCTTGAGGGTGCTTTTGGCTCATTCGAAAAAGAGTCAATATACACTTAAAGGAAATTTACTGAATAAGTTCTTTTTTAAATTTTTATTTGTTTCTCCTAGGATTTTGTTGACTCTAGTGGCTCGTATTTTTTGAAAGTAGGCTGACAGGAAAGAGAAGACGGAGAGAGAGGGGAAGATATGCAGCAAATGTCGCCGGGGCTTGAACCAGCGACGGCCGCGTCGAGGACTGAGGCCTCCATACGTGGGTTGTGCTGAACCCCTACGCCACCACAGCACGCCCCCTGAATAAGTTCTGACATAGCAAACGTTTCCAGTCCAAACCTCGAGACTGGAGGGGAGGTCCTTGTCCCTGTGGTGCCTGTCAACAGTCACTCCAGGCTGGGATGGGAATGACTAAACACTCCCTTTGACTGATGGTGGTGAAAGGCTTGGATAACAAGTTCAAACCTTCAGCCCAGACTGGAGGATTGTCAGCCTGGAGTGGCTGGAAAAAGGAAATCTGTGTCTTACCAGAGGCAATACATTGAAAAACTTCTATGTCCAAAGCCTCCAGTCTGGACCTCCAGGCTTTTTTATTCATTATAACTATTAGCGACTTTTTAAAAGTTTGCTAAAAGTCTCTTGACAATTGGATGGACATGTAGTTAATAACACATAAATAATAGGAAAGTAATAACAAAAGAAAAGCAAAACACTGGTGGATCATCAAAAAAAAAAAAAAAAAACAAAGTCTGTCTCCATTAGCGTATGATGTGAAGCGTATGAATTTATATATTTTCGATGCTACATGGAGACAATCTATGCAATATGAAAGGCACTTCAACTCACATCACAATAATTACAACAGTCCATGTCCTTGTTGCAATCATCCCATCAACCATGCTGGCTGTAAGCTACAGTTACCACACATCCAAGTTTTCCTGCTAATGATTTGCGCAAAGAGCTGGAATGAGAAGGCGGCGTGCGAAGGAATGAATGCATATTAACCTCAGAGATGAATAATGAATGTCTGAGCTTTGAAGAGAGCTCCTCCGGTCCAGCTGAAGGCCCCTCCAAGAGACTCATTATGGGCAGTAAACAGAGCGACTGTGGCCTGTTGCAGATCGCAGACGATTGTTGTATCCCCAAACAAAATGTTTGCAGACATTAGTTTGGCAGCCTAGTGCTCGGCCGTCTTGTCTTGGTTTGCTTTCGTGTTGCCGTAAAGCAACCGTGAAAGATGAAAGAGAGAACTTTCAAAAGTGCTGTTAGAGTTTTGAATGTGTAATTAAACGCAAAAGGTCCCAGTCTTTTCATCCTGCTGTTTCCCAAAAAAAAAAAAAAAAAATCTATACCTCATATAAAAAGGAAGTAATGACAGGGTTTTCCTAAAAAAAAAAAAAAAAAATGCATATAATTTTTTTTTACTTTTTGACACAAAAAGTGAAAAAAAAGGTTTTAGGTGATGGACCACAACCAAGATTAAAAGTGTATAATTCTGTAATAATGAGGAAAATAATAAAGGGTTTTTCTCACATTGGAGTTGAACTTATGCTATTATTTATAAATATAATAGTCATTACTTAATTATTACTTGCAATTTCTGAGCTTTGTCTCTACCAAATTTGCACGTCTTAACCTCCCTCCACCATTTACAGACACAGGCAGATTCCCCGTCATGTAAAACCGTCTGTGAGAGAGACACAGCCTGAAGGAAAGGAAGAGCGCTGCACAAGCCGTGAAATTATGATGTCTGTCTGCCGTGACACATATTGGCAGATATGTGTCACATAAAAAAGTAATTAATACCTAATTCCAGCTGCACAGCTCCTGTTTCCAGTCTTGCCAGAGCTTTCATCCCTGGCCTGTTTGTTTTGTCTCTTGGTCTTTTGTGATGCTGTTTCGTCAGTAATGTTCTCCAACCAAACCTGCGGGGCCTTCACAGAAAAACGCTCTCAAACTGATGGACTGGTTTTCAGCTCCCCGATATCTCCTCTCCCTCTGCTCCAGCCCGTGCAGCTCCTCAACAGGGTACAGTGGCTTCTACCAGTTATGTCTGTTTTCTTTTCCTCTCCCCATATTTTCCAGACCCCTGTCGCACTAAGCCGAGCTTAGCGGTCAGCTGAGCTGATCAAAGACCGTGGCCATGCAGTAGCTAACAAGAGGCGAGAGTTCCCAGTGACATGGGACCTCCCGGCGGGTTTGCACCACTATAGACTTACTGTAAGACTGGAATGAATGTGGGGGGATGAAAGCCAACCGTCGGCTCTATGTGTTAGATCGAATGACCCGAAACGATTCAGAAGTTCCCAGATGAACAGTTTTACCAGAATGGCTGAATATTGTCGAGGAAATCAATGTGATGGAATGAGCGTCCTTCACTAGCAGATTAAAACATGACGTCTTGGTGAAAAAGTGGGGAAAATAGACACGATGTGACACCTAAGAAGAGACTGAAGGAAACGCCACGTCATTATCAAACAATCCCTCTGGACTCTTGCGACCAAAATGTTTCATTTCCTGTTTATCATTTTCTTTCGTCATAATATGTGCTCAACCTGTTTATGTTTTCTCTATGGATACTTTGGGTGTGGCCTTTACAGGCTTCAATACTCTGTAAAATGTATGTGACGTATCTTAACATGTTGGTGTCCGCTGAAGATGATTTGTAATGGAATTCAACAACACACTTATTGACTATTTACCAATAACGTGACTCCTAAGGTGTGAAGGCCGTACTGGGTTTTATTTTGGGGTGTCTGCAAAAAGGCCCCTAGTACCACAAAGTTTACAAAACTTTTTTTTTTTTCATTTGCTGCCCCCGACCTTCTTTTTTTCTCTCTCTTTCTCTTCTCCAGTGCAGACATATATTACCCGGGCAACACTCATTCATGTCTTTGCCTTCATCCGTTCCTTTCTGGCTCCTTCTTCAACCCTTCTCCTCTTCCTGGATCTGAAGCAAAAGTAGCTGCACCTGCGTTTCCAGGCCAGAACCAGTTCCTTGAACTCCTTTGAACACACCACCGAATTGATCCTCAAAGAAGAGAGTTAAAGGGATAAAACAGTCAGCATAAGTAGCAGAGAGCAACTAGAGCGCCATTGCGGCGTTGCTGTAGGTAAACGGAGGGGAGCTGACTGCACACATCCGGTGCTGGTGAGAGCCGCCTCAAGCCAGAGGTGGGCGGTAAATTTTTCGTTGAGCGACATTTTGAAAGAAATTTAAAAAAAAATAGAATGGGGGGAATAACTACTTTTTACTTCTACATTTTAAAAAAAAGTAGTGCTGGTCTGAAGCGTCACTTGAACTAACTAGTGTGGTTGGACCAAGGAGCCAGAGCCCTGCTAGCATTAAGCTCTCATAAATGCTCACTCGTTCTGTTCTTGGATGGGTCACTTTGCGTTTGTGAGTTTATTTTTGTCTTGTCTTCTGGTTACCACCCTGTGGACAAAAAGCAAACGAGCAATAAAGATAATGTAAAAAGGAAAAATGTGTGACCAAACAGACTGAAGAGTTTTTGTATCGACCACAGATTTATAAGCAAAACTGCAAATTCATAGTAACACGATTGTCTTCGAGGAATTTCCTACAGTGGTATATCAGCGTTATTGCTGCTGCTGCCACCACCTGCTTTGGGGACTAATTGCTCGTTCCAGAGAAGTCTCTGCAGGTGAGTTTCCTCCCCATGGGAACAACCAATCACTTGGCTGGGTTGGCCTAAGATCTCTCCAGGTAAACTGGCCAAAAACAAGACTGTCACGTTAACCAGTTCCTCAGTAAATCAGTGTGAACATGGCTTGCAAGGAACATCATTCTGTTGGCAATGGAGTGCTGCTTAGCAAACATTAATGATGTTGGTAATCATATCTGACGTAAATCAGGAAAGAGTTCATCTGATTTGGGTAAAAAGACAAACAATCTTCTCAAAGTCAGCATAAGTGTTGAATTTTAACTGTTTACTGACAGTTTAGTGGTGTGAAAGGACAAAACACACATGATTTCTACAATCAAAATGATTTATGAGACTAGACAAAACAAATTTAGGTTAAAAGTCGAGATTTTCAAAACAGAAGCAGGCAAACCACATGGTATGCTGAGGGCAATCAGTCGTTACCTGTGTTAACTGCTTGAAAGTGTTTGTGCTCCTTTTCCTGACACCATGAAGCAGTCTGGCCCTATAGATCCCTCTCAGCAGTGGTCCCATGCCCAGACCGGCACAGCTCTGATCCTAGTTCTATGGAAGAATAAGGAGATGGTTGATGGAGGAGTTGAAGTCATTGAACAGGCATCCATTTGAACAACCACCAAAACAAAGGAGCCCTTTGTTTCAAAAAACACAAGATTGGTTTTAGACACAAGAGCCCAAAGCAGCAGCAGCAGCAACAGCAATGCAAATGAGATACAGTTCTTTTATTTGAACTGTAAAGCTTCACAAACCTGCAGGTTGTCCATTTTTCTGTAAATGAGCATTGTTTTTTTTTTTGGTTTTTTTTTACGTAGACTATTGAGAGACTAATATTGAAACCTGCTGCTGAAACACCTTCTTCACCAGACGGTGCCTTCAGCCGACAGAGTGCCAAGGTCGGCCCTGCGTGCCCAGAGTCACAGTTTGGGCTCCATGTCCTGCCTGCGACCAACGTAAACCCGCTGGTTCTGTCTCCAGGAACCACCAGGACGCCGTGCCATGAAGGAGACACTCTGAGGACATTTTTTTTGAATGAAAACAATCAAATTTCGCCTTTAGATTAACAGTCTGCGCCACACGTATCGAAATGCAGTGCGGACAGTCAGAGATGGCTGTGCCAATCGCGGAGTAGATCCCCGTTGTCTACTGTACTCACGCTGACCCACCCAGCCACCGGCCACCCTCCCTCTCCTCCACTCCTCTGTGTTGCAGAAACAATGGGTGAATCCATGAGCCTCAAACACAAAAGAAAAAACAAAGTTGCCTGTGTGCGCCTCTCTCCCTCTTGCGAACCAAGGGGAGAAAGATGACACAAAGGAAGCACTGACAGCGGGACACGAGTGCACACACTGCAGCGGAGCGGAGGGATCCTGCTCATGTATTCATTGCTGTGGGAGGGTCGTCTTGCGGGCGGCAGCCGACTCCATCTGACCTTCATGAGTTACGCCTGCGAGCTCAATCATACTAAAATAAAAAAGTACCTTCAAGAGATTCACCAGAGATCTGTGCAGTGGGACTGGACAGAATCTGCTTTTGTCTGCAACGATGGGATAGACTGGATGCTGTTCTATGAGCTCACTGCTGGAGTTGGTGGGTTTGAACACCAACTCAACTATGTGTTTGAACCAGTGTACACCTACACACTTTACTTTCCACTACAGAACACTTTCATAAAGTATCTACAGTTTATTAGCATTAGTAATATCTAATGGATGTTTTTTTTGAAGTTCACCAACCACACGTTTTGCCCTGATAAACAAAATCATTTGTAGAAGTAATATACAGTCATGTTCAGTTAAATAACATTTATTTAAAGGTTCCTTGTGTTAGATTAGAAACTATCTAATTTTTGTTTAGAAATTTACCTGGTCAAACTGAAAACCTTTCACAGAAAAGTCATTTCTAAGACTCTGGGCAGATCAGCAGATCACACTGAGAGCCATGATCCACAACTGGAGAAAAATGCAGCGGGCTAGTTCAAGGCCAAAACCACTGATGACCAAAAAGAACATGAAGTCCCATCTCACAATCTGCCCAGTAAATATTATGATGACCCTCAAGACTTTGGGGGAAAATATTCTGTTGACTGATGAGACAGAAGTGGACCTGTCTCTGTCTCTGACTCTTGCTAACTTGAATTGTAATTTGGCTTTTAAACTGCTGCTTTTTTCAAGTAGAAGCTAACTGCGCTAATAAAGCCTGAACACTGAGGCAACTTGAACAAAACAAGCATTTCTTCTGACCCAAACAAGTCTGATCAGGCCCTGCAGAAATTTCACGCAAGTACTTTTAAATTCACTTCTTTTTTTCTTTTTTTTTTTAACTCACAGCATAAAAACTAAAAAAAGGAAACGTTAAAATAATTGTCTGACCTCGCAGCCGGTTCGATTCGACTAATTGGATGAAGGTCGCCTTGTTTCACTGTGATTTCTCACCAGAAAGTAGATGAAATACATCAAGAAACTTTTCACACCTTCGTACATGTGGGCTGCAGGTGACCTCAGATCAGTGACCAATCACGGTTTTCGGTGCCCATCAGTGAAATGAACACAGTTACTCCTCAACACTCATGTGTTTCACCTCCTCTTCCAGGTTTTTGATGAAGCGTTTTTTGTTGTATTTTTGGATGACATGGTTTTCCAGTCGTATCAAAATAAATATATTTCGCAAAACTGCATTTTTTCACGCGATCAACAGCAGGATGTTTCCGCTGCCATGATCTTTAGTGACTTATTGTATGAACAAGCTTATTCATGTGTGACTTTAATGTAATTTCCTATTTTATGAAAACACTGCAATTGGTAAGTTGTGTTTTTCTGGCATTAGCAGAAAATACACGTAGATTTGCGCACATTTGTAAAGGAACGACAGACTGCTGGTCAGAGGCTCTTCACTGGTTCACCTTTAACCTTTAAAGGTGCCCAATAATGCACTCTAAAGCAAATCCAGTTATTGTAACACACCATTTTCTTTTATTCATCCATCCACAGTGAAGATCGTAAGAGGTAAAAAAAAAAAAAAAAGTAGATGCCACATCCACACACTCACACCTGCACACGTCACAGCTCATCTTTTCCACTTTTGTCATCAGAGGCTGATATCGAGTCCTTCTTGGAGGAACCTTTTATCGTCTTTTTAACGGCAGGAGCTGCAGGTTTTTTATCGCTCTGCTTCGCTTTCTGTTTTGCCGCCTTGGCTGCGTCTCCAGCTTTGATTTTTGCCTTCGCCGGAGCTTTGGCCTTAGCAGCAGGTTTGGTAGTCCTTTTTTTCTCAGCCGTGCCCTCCGGCCGATTGGCTGATTTTCCAGCAGAAGTCGCGTCCAGTTTCTTTTCCCGTTTATCCGTTGCCAACTGGTCAGCCTGCGGAGCAGCCGGCGCAGACTCACCGGAGACCTGTGACTCTTTCTGGCTGAACTCTTCATTTACAGGTGTGGAAAACATGTTCAGCATGTCCTGAGCCTGGATTCTCTCCTGGTGAGGACAAAAAAAGAGAAAAGAGGCCAATTTAAAAGGTAGAACAACGCCAAATAAATGCTTTTTTTTTTTTTTTTTTTTTAATTTGTTCGTGTTGAACGAAGTCAGTGGACGAGTATTGGATGCGTTACCTTCTCTTCGTGAGTGGGATCCAAGGTGAACCACAGAGCCACTGCACACCTCTGACCTTTACTGACGGCCCGGACGCCGTGAGGGTTTTCTTTCCCTGCTCCGAACCCAACAACCCGGCCGCAGCGGGGCTGAACCTCGGCCTGCAGGGGGCATGAAGACCAACGTTACGACGCAAGCGACGCACTCAGCACTTTCAGCATCGGCACAGTGCATCACTTTACATCTATTTATAATAACAGGATTGTATGTGATGAACCATTATGTCACACGTTGCAGTATGAGAGGCGACATACAGGACACATTTATATACTAACACAAATCTGAAAAGTGTGGCCATCAGTCAAATTTTTAAATTCGACTTGGTGACAGGGCCCGCAACTAGCAAAGCAATGAAAATGTATTGACAAAATAAGAAGCATTTTGAATTCAAAATCCCTTTTTGTTGCTAAATTATTGAATAAACAGACAAGCGAGCTCAACAAAAAATACATTCATTGTTTCTAATCATATTTATTGTTTTCATCATCAGAGTGACGGTCTAGCCATTGGTCTTCCCAGTGTTTCAATAACTCCTGATCATTCATGGAACTTTGTCAGAATGTGGATGTGGACGCCGACGTTGGCACCGGAAACACATGAATGTGAAAGTTCGGAGTCTGGACTTTTGTGTGTTAAAAAATTTTAAATAAAAAAATAATAAAATTTTGGCTAAACACGTTAAAATGTTTAATATGTTAAAACCTATGAAATCGATTCATGGTAATTAACGTGTTAAACTCCCGGCTCTAATAAATTAGAACAGTGAGTTTCTCTCTTTCTGCAGACTTCTTGGGTGTTTTCTTTCTTTCTTTCTCCTTCTTCTTTCTCTGCTCCTTTCTTATTTCCTTCTTTTCCTTTCCTTTCTCTCCTCTCTTTTTTTCCCTCTCTTTTCTCTAGTGACTCTTGCAGTAATAAGCACGCTGTCGCTTTGTTTAGTTTAAATAGTGTAGTTAACAACTGTGCCTCATTAAGTCTGCATGTGTGATCTCTGTTTGTAAGAGTGCTCTTTTATTGCCTAGCATTGCTTAAAACTATTATCCTGGCCATTAAGTTCAAAACGTAGAAAATGCTACTGAATTTCACATTTGTAGTTAGAACAAGGAACAAGGTTAAGTGGACCTGTGTATAGAAACCCTCTGTTTCAGTGTTATGCACAAACACATTTTAAACACCACATTCATGAGTTCAGGTCACATTTGTGAGATATTGAGAACAGTGGTGATGTGGTGGTATGTTGTAAATTGAAGCGGTTTCTTTCAGGGTGAACTTTGGATATTTCAGGGTGAAGCAGCCGGGATACTCAGGGGTTTTTTTGTTTGTTTTTTGTTTGTTTACAGACAGGATATGGAGAGAGTAGAAGCTGCAACCTGTAACTCCTCCCTCCAGCTCTGCTGTGGGAGAGTAACGGAAAGAACAACAGAGATGTATTTAATTTATGTCAGTGAAGTCTTTTTTTTTTTTCTAATTTGTTCATTGACGTTCAAAAATCACTAGATCACTGACTAGAAACGCAAAATAATTCTGTTGTGAATTTTTCTTTAAAAGTTCATTTATAAATTAAATGTGAAATATGTTACTGAAGCGAAGAGCTAACTTTTTCATCGTATTGCAAGGCAGAGCGTTTCCAAACTTTCTTTTCATTCTATTTGGTCTAGAAGATTTTTTTGTCTATTCCCAGCAACAATAAGTAAGATTTTCTTCAAAACACAAAAACAAGTGTAATAGGATTAAAGTGCTAAAGTCGTTTTTTAAGTTACAAATTTCGTGGATGTTTCTCACTATTTAGTAAGAAATTAATAGAAAACACAGCTAAAAAAAAATGAAAAAAAAATCTTTCCATTAATGAGTTAAATTTGTCACTGAGATTCTTGTGGTGAAAAATTATAAAAGTTCCAGAATCAGGATTAAAGAGGAACATGGTGGCAGATTAATCCACTTATGATAAGAAATTCATTCATGTGCCCTAAAGTTCTCTTCACTGCATAGTTTAATAATTGTAAAATAATTGTGTGATGAGAACTTTAAGTCCAAGATAACTTCTGCTTCCATTTTTTGACTATTATTCTGAATTACGGTGGGTTTTTGACTCTGCAATAACAGCTTAAAGGGATAAAGAAAACTCCCGACAAATCTCATCTGTGTCATATTGATGCTAGTAAGAGGATTAAGAATGACCACAGGAAAGACAGCAGCTGAAACGGACACTTTTTGGGTCAAAGTTTTCTGTGAATGAACATATTCAAATATGCCGATGAGAGATCTTGTTTTAGGAATTCAACTCTTGAGCAAAGACAACAGGGAACAATAAAACGAAGGACAGGCAGTGGCACCAATAAATACACACACTTTATTTGAAATCAGAAAGAATTAGTTGTGGTTGGATCTGCGAATTCAGTTCAAAATATGCAGATGGTGAACTACGAACAGGAATTCATTCATTTTAACCTGGATGAACTCAATCGAGATCTAGTTCTTGTTCAGAACACTAACCCTCCAGAAATGCCCCCGAGTTAGTGTCACTCATTTTCCCATTGGCCCCACAGCATAATGCTGCCGGAACCGTGTTCCGCTGAGGGGATGGTGTGTTTAAGTGGAACTCTTACTTACGGTGACTGTTTTTGCATCCAGCTCGGTGAAAATAAATTCTCCTCCCTCAAAGTCGTCATTTAGATACAAGATGGCACTGAAAGGATGACACTGCAACGTCAGGCAGAAAACAACAAACACAAAGGTCTCCTCAGAATGCTCTTGTTTTACCTCACCTGTAGTCTCTGTGAGTGTAAGCAGGAGGTTCTTTTTTGCACTGATTGAGGTCGGAAAGCAGGACACAGTTGTCAACGTGAACAGGATGGCTCAGGTCCTTCCGGTCCTCCTGCTTTTCTGAATGAGCGGCGGCACAAAGAGAAGTTAACCATCCCACTGTCACACGACCTCTGACCTACAGCGCATCAGGCTGACAAATCCAGGTGGAGCGCTTAGCTCCAACAGTAAGGTTTGTGCTTTATAAACAAACAAAAAAACACACATTGAAACAACATATATGCTCACCTTTGCGCTACTGTTCATAAAAAATGTTTCTAACTTTACTCTTACATCAGACTGAACTGGTCTCATCACTAGGAACTAGGAAGTGGTTTTCCGTAAGCTGTGAGAGAGAACATGATCACCCCCTAGTGGCTGAGCTCACCGTCGATGGCAGAACGACACACCAGATGAGAGTAGGAGAAGTACAGAGGCGTGTCCAGTCGGAAGTAGGACTCCAACACCTTGCGGACTTTCTCACTCAGGTCGAAGAACAAACGAGCGCTCTTCAGAGGAACCTTTCCCTCCTGGCCGAGCTGCGAAGCGTAAAAACACAATAGAAATGGAACAGGCCAAGCCTTTCACACACAGAGAGAGGTCTGTGAGTACATTTGCTTGGCATTCTGGGTAAATGCGACCAAAACACTCTAAAGCTGGTGGGAGAAATGGCTCGACGTCTTTTCACCAATGACAAAAGATAAATCCTACAACTTCTAGAGTCTGAGACCACACGATAACTTATGAGGTTATGAAACTTATGTAATTCATAAGTTTCCTGAAAGTAATGGCCCAAGTCATTATTGACAAAAGTGAAATTGGCAAAAAAAAAAGAATATATATATATATATATATATATATATATACATATTTTTCTTTTTAACCATAATCACTTTTGTCATTAATGAGCATTATTTTCAAGAAGGTGACCACATGGTTTCTACAACCCAGTAATCCACTGCTCTGTAAAATAAAACATGTCTGTGATTGTGTGACAGAGTGTGGTGCTGCAGACCTTGACAGCCTTCAGGACGGTGACCCCCTGGAACATCTCACTGGGTGTGTGTGGGGATGGGTGGCCGCTGTAGCCGTCGCCTTTCAGAGCGGCAGCCTGGGAGAGGAGTGTAGGATCGTTACGCTGACGTGACATGCTCTCTCACAGACGAAGCTCCTTTTCATTTGGACTCACGTTGGAGAGGCGCTGCAGCTCCCTGCAGTCATCGTCGCTGATCACCTCGTCCAGCAGCACCCGCTGAGAGCCGTTCAGCTGCTTGGACGTCATGGTAACTCTGATGTTGTCGTACAGCACCGCGCCCCCTAGAGGAAGCAGGTCACAGTACATTTCTGTGGCTCTCGGATGAAGCGTCCCAATGGACTGTGGCGTTTGGACGGTCACCTTCTTGGGGCGCGATCATCTTGGCCAGGTCCGAAGAATCCTTCTTCTTCTCCTCAACCAGAGTTTCAATCTCCTTCATCAGGTTTCCGATCTCCTCCGTGATCCTCGCCGCAGTCTCTCTCTCGGCTCTGAAGTGCGCAGAGTTATTCCAAAGAGGAGCAGATGGAGATTATCATAACTCACACTGCAGGAGCTTGTGTGTAGGCCCGCAACTATCAATTATCCTGATGGTCAATTTGCCACATTCTGCAAATTTTTCTTTTAACTGTGTTGATTAGGTTTTTTTTTTGTTGTTAATTTGGAACCAAACTCTGTTATTAATTTTTATATTTTGCAATAGTTTAGATTACTTTGGTAACTTTTAGACCCTCCTATTAATTTCAGAGATTGAGAACCCGCTGGGTGTGTGACGGATGTCTTTTGTTTGTTAGATGTCCAGTGTGATGAAGGGAAGTTTTTGTAAAATGATTTCTTTTTACCATTTTTTTTTTTTAACTTGGACATCAAATTTAGTTAACTTTTGTTTTGATCTCTATGTTTTGCTGGAAACACACTACATATTTCAAACAATCAAGTTGAAAATGCTCTCAAGAATCCAGACACCGAGGGCCCGTCTTGGTCAAATTTTGGTTTTGGAGCTCAGGAGGACGTGACAAACCACTATATCCTTTTTAGACTCTAAAATGCTCATTCAATTGGGATTTGGATTTCCCCGGTGTGGAATAGAAAAAGCATATTTCTGTTCCATTTATGCCACTTCAACAAAAGTATTCAAACACCCGATGAGCTGTTTGGTTGTGTAATTTTACACATTTTTCGGTTTGCTTCCTGAAACTTCCCATTAAAAGCAAAATGTATGAAACGTTTCTGTAGGTAATAGTCTAACACATGTAGTAGAAAATATTCTGCTGAGTGAATTAAGATATTCACAATCATAAGACATGCAAATTGAAAACACACCTACTATAATAGAGGCGTCAAGAATAAACTAAAACTGCAATGCTTGGCTCAATTTGCCAAAGTGCCGTGAATCTTACTTGTGTTTGTTCCTCAGCTTCTCTGGCATCACGTCCTCCGGAGTCCAAGTGTCCTTGCAGTGAAAACAACATTGCATTGACATGTCAAAAAGAGAATGTTCAGTTAACGGTGTTCCTCAACGATACGGCAAAACAGGATGAGGACAGTTTTTGTTTTCTCACCGGATCTACGAAGGTGATTCCAAAAGCTTCATATCCAAAGTACAGCAGCTCCTTCTCTAGTATGGACTGCTGGATGTACTGCTTCACCACCTGGTTACAGAGCAGACACCAAATCCCAGCATGCGACACATCCAATAAACACAAAGTCAGCTAATTATCAGTCATGCTACTATTCTCTGTGGTTCAAAATATTTAGCTTGTTAGATGAGAGCCAAACTCTTTAGCCCTAAATTCATAGTAATAGTGATAAAAGCAAAGTTACACTGCAAAAACACAATGTCTTACCAAGTAGTTTTGGTTTATTTTCACTTGATTTAGTATCTTACACTTGAAATAAGACAAAACTAACTTAAAAATAACTTTTCAGCAGGAAGTTTGAGCTCATTTTGAGTCAATAATTCCTTAATATTGGTGAAAAACTACTTGTTCCAAAGACAGATTATTTCAGTTACAACAGGATATTTTTAGTGAAATAATCTGCCAATGAAACTAGTACTTTTTCATCAATATTAAGGAATTACTGACTTAAAACAAGCTGCTACATCTTTCTGAGATGCTACTTGATAGTTAGTTTACTCTTATTTCAAGTGTGTTAAGACATTTACACTAGAAATTAGATCAAAAATACTTGCAGAGATTTTGTGTTTTTGCAGTGTAGGACCGAGGTCAAAAGAAACTCAGACATTTTCAAAGGTTCAGATTGTCTTACTTTAGAAAAATACACATAGGGGATTAGAAAAGAAAAAAACATTTCTTTTGATAAGCACATCCAAATTTTGATGCAAAACAACAGATATTTTATACTGCAACTGAAGAGCATGATATATTGATGAGCATCAAGCCAAAACAAAGCCGCCTCTTGATGGGGAGTTTAACTAGTATTTCTTTAAAGGTGGTCTTCCTGTCCTTCAGCGGTAGCACTGATCAAATCGATCAAGCCAAGCGTTGTGAATGTGGCAGTACCTGTCTGGCAGATATGCCTGCGGCCTTTTCCTCGCCCAGCACAGCAGAGTAATAGTTGAGGTTCTGGTTCATCATCTCGTCCTCAGGGTGGAACAACAGGAAGGTTTTAGCACACTCTATGGCCTGCTCATACTTCTCACCTGCAAAAAGGAAGAGGAGCAGGAGCAACGGCGTTATGTGCTTCCGTCAGGTCGGGATGCCTTGGGGTTGAGCTGGGTTGGGAGTCTTATTTTCTCACTTCAAGCTGTCTGAATGTAATAGTTTTCAGCAAAACATGAAGCTGATGAGTGGAATTTATCACAAAGGTAATCCAGAATCCCGTCATGATGAGGCATTTATCACAATAAACGATACGATGGATGTCCATCCCTGGTTGTGACGTGACAGAATGTGAAAACAGTAGAGTATTTGTACACCAATTTGCTCACATCAGGCCTTATTTCACATCAACAGGCTGACAGACTTACTGTTGTAGTAGGAGAACTGCAGGTAGTTGAAGTGAGAGGGCAGGAAGTCCTCGAAAGGAGCATCTCTGCCAGCAGCGGAGGCCAGTTCCACGGCGCAGTGCTGCTTGCAGTTCAGCAGCTGCATGTAGTGATCTGACACAAACAGTCGCATTTACACGAGCGCTGTGAAACATGAAACCGCGGCGTGCAAACGTATTCCGCCTCACCTGTCATGGCCTGGAACAGGTCGGCGCTGTACTCCATGTAGGCGTAGCCGTCGAAGCGGTACCCCCCCTCACACAGGGCTCTGCACTCCTTGTAGGCGGTGAAGTATTCCTCCAGGGCGTTCTCAAAGTGTTTGGCTGCCAGTCCGAAAGAGTCGTCGCTGTAGAAGCTCTTCCCCAGCAGAAACTCGGCCTGAGGAAAGACTCCAGGTTACCGCTCCCGATTTTGACAACAATTCCAGATCGGGTATCGGTTATCAGGTGTGTGTCTGATCTACAGTCGGGCTGAGCACCCAAAAATTAGACTCAAGTTAGAGTAGGACTGCATCAACATATTTGTGTTCAAGTAAAATATGAACAAAATATTTCACTAGAATAAATAGTAAAAAGTATCAATCTAATAAGCAACAGTAAAAAAAAAAAGAAAAGTATTTGGTAAAAAGCCTCCTAGAGTTCTGAGTAACTGATCGAATTATCAGTCATTTATTTGAAAATTACATCACCAGAAGGACCGAAATAAAAAGTTTAGTGGAAATAAGGACATAAACGACAAAAAGAAAAAGAAAGAACATTTTCCAAATCAGTTTCACTCAATAAAAAACTTACAAAACCAACAAAAACCACAGCCGCGTGTCTGTTTGGTAACGTTTTGATTGAAGCACAGAATAGTAAAAGAATACTCCTAAAGGTGCACTTTTTCGAAAATGTTACTCAAGTCAATGCAATTGAGTAAATGCAACTAGATACCAACTCAGCCGATCAAACGGCAGATCTACTCAGTCTAATTCTTTGTCATAATAATTAAACATCAGAAGCGGGGGTGGGGGGGGGGGTGGATTGGTTCTCACCATGTGTGGCTTAGCTTCCAGATCTTTGAAGTTCTCCTCCTCTACTCTTGCCATCATCCTGTAGTACTCCAGGTTCTGCTTCATCTCCAGGTGGTCCGGGTTGGCCTGGGAGAAGGTGTGGGCAGCTGCCACCGCCTTGTCCAGCTTGTTGATCTGAAACGACACAGATCACTTCTGCTCACTGGATGTTCTTGCTGAAATAAATGCACGAAACAGATGAGAAACGCAGTGAAAGCCCTGCGGCCGTGCGAGTGGAACAAAAATATTAATGCAATATATTACTTTACATTTGCAAAGAAAATAGTCAGTACGTGGATTGAAGGTAAGCAGGCAGCAGTTGTCAAATTTCATAGTTGCCATAGAAATTTGAGTGTGTCAGAAAAACTGTGCAGGAGACAGCTTCTGTGTCCCTTTTGGACGAGTCTTGGTCCAAAATCTGCAAATCGACCCCAGAACAAAAGCCAGAGAACAATGGAAGATGCTGGCTGAAGCTGGTCTCAGAGTCCACAGTGAAACGTGTTCTTTACCTGAGATGCCACTCAGCAAGAAAGAAGCAGTTACTCTAAAAGAAACGTCAAAAAGTCCCCCTGCAATATGCAAAAGCACACGGGGACAAAGACTGTCATTTTTTGGGTATGATGAGACTAAAGAGGAGCCAGAGGGCATCGCTATCATCCTCACTGTGACGCATCGCGCTGTGTGGATGTTTCATAAAATAGATATGCGGGAATATTGAAGTTACATCGTTTATATACATGTTCATGTTTTGGATATTGAAGTAACATCTAAGGCATCAACCAAGGACATTAAAGCTCGGGCACAGATGGATGCAAAAAAGTCAAAGTGGCGTAAGGACAACAGAGACATGGCATAAGTCCTGATCTCAGTCCTGTGGAGAAGCTGCTGGAAGATCTGAACAGCTGTATGTAAACTACTGGCTTCAGCTGTGTGTGTCTACGTCACAGATACAGACAAACAGACGGTCAAATCCGTGATGTATTTGTCCCACAAGATGAATAAGGGATGAAGTTTCATCTGTTTTACATATTTCTCTGTATTTTGTCAAACTGATATTTCTGACAATGTGTGTTGTGTTGTTGTCTGTGTGTGTTTTTATTTTTTTAAATAACACCGAGTTTTAACTGGAAAACACAGAATCAGAATATTTTCACTTCACAAAAACCTAAAGGAGCCTTGAAAACAGGTCAAACATGAAACGCTTGACCACCGCGCGCGCTGTTATTTTTCCGCTATTTCTGACTCTTCGGTCTCCATGATGCTGAACCTCTGACGTCCCAACGTCAGATTTACGTCGAGGCAGAATTCAGTTTAAGACGTGGCAGAGGAGCCTCCGTCTGAAGGAGGTGGGGGCCGGGTGTTCCCGGGTCAGACCTGCCTGAGCTCTGGCTGAAAATATGAAATCCATAATCAATCCCGCCGTGGAGTTACCTTGAAATAGGCGACCTGGAGGTAGTTGTACGGGGTCCTCTTCCCAAACTCCAGCTCCATTTCCTCGCTGACTTGATGCAGAGTCGGAGAGCCGAGCTTCTCGGTTTCGCACGAGCTCACGCAGTCTGCCCGCCTCAGAATGTTCTGGAAAAAGCTCAGGTCCTCCACCGACCCAGACCCGGGCACCGGGAATTCCAAGCTCCGAATTCCAGGCTCGCCGGGAGCGGACTGGCTGTCACATCGCAGCCGACACTGAACCTTCACGTTCCGGACCGCAGCTTTGTTCCTGAGGGCCTTCTCCATGTTCAGGATGACCGCCAGCCAGTCCCCTCTGTAGTAGGCTTCCACCGCCGCGTCGAAGAGGAAGTCATAAGGCACCAAAGTTGAGTTGCTGGGACCGGAGTCCGGCCTGCAGAGGCCCGCGGTGAGCCAGAGGCATGTCCAGATCAGCGCGCGGCGGGGTCCCATGATGGGGTCCGGAGCCAGCACAGCGCAGAGAAGGAGGCCCTTCTCCCCCAGACAGGAACTTTAGTTTGGAGGCGGGATTGGACATTTGAGAACCTCTGTTCCACCCCCAACACCTTCCAAATACTTAATACTGACAAAAGAAAAAAAAGTACACAATCATTATTATTATCATTATAGTAATAAAGCTAAAAAAAAATGCATCACGTTATCATGACATAGTGTTACTCCTTCATCAGAAACACACCGGGTGTGATGCTTTGATTATTTCATGCAAATCCTTTAATCTCGCATAGAAACCTTTCAACCCACAGCCACTGCAACAACTGGAGACATTTTTTGAAAGTGTTACTTGAAATGACCAATGTAGCCCAGTGTCATATGAATGATGTTGCAGGATTGTGAAAGGGGTTTGAGGGGCCTGGTGTCTTGAACACACACACACTCATATCGAACAGAAATTTTGGGAGAAAATGATGAACCCAACAGTATCAACCGTGGGAGGAAGTCTGAATATTGGATGATTATTTTTTTCTTTTTTTTCACAACATGGGTAAAATGTCTTGTCAAAATCTGTTTGGACTGACATTAGAGCTAGTATTATTTTTAATTATTTACTTAAAACAGCTGAAATATATTTTGCTGAATTGTTGCTTGCAAGTTAGTTTTGTCTTATTTCAAATGTGCTAAGATATTTGCATAAAAATTTAGGGGAGAAAAAAAAACACTTGGTAGGATTTGGTGTTTTTGCAGTACACAAGTCCCTTTTCAAGGTGTTGCGTTTATTACCGTATCAGTCCACAGAGGGGCGCTGTTGACACAACACAGTTAAAAGTGTTCACCAACATCCATGTCTGGATGGTGGATGGATCTGATTTCATGTCCCTTGGTGTGTGGACCGCTTTGACCTTTAGGATCAAAATCTAAAGGTCAAAAACTTTAGAGCAGCTGATAAGGGGTCTTAACCGAAACAATGCCAAGGAGTTTTATATTGTTTTATTGTCTCAGGATAGACACGTGTCCCATTTACCATCAAACTATACAATTTGGAGGAGCCATTTCTCCTTTCCTGTGTTTATCATCACCAGGGGGCGTATTTCATTTTGGGTTCTGCCTATCTGATGGGGCCATGGGGTTATTTATGGTCAACCATGATTCTGGTCAGGTGTTGTTAATGGGAAGAGGCAACAGTTTTCTACTGGGCTTGGTTTGGATTGATGTCAAATTTATGTGGATCTAAATGGAAATAGAAGGGACAATGGACATTGTTGGGATAATAAATGACTTTATTATAAGTCAAATTTGAGATCGGCGTCATGAATCTTGATTGAGTGCAGATAAAACAACCACCAGCAGCCTAAAATATAGGGGGTAAGCCTCTACAATTGAATTAAAATATCTTTTAAAAAAAATTAAAAATTCCTACTGAACTGAATAAAACAAAGAACTCAAACTACTTTCAGTCATAAAGTGAAACATGGTATTGTGTTTCTAATGAACATAAAATTGTTCGTTAAAGGTTAGAGCTATGAAGGGTGACTGGGATAATCTTGTAATTCCTTCATTTGTTATAGATTATATTCACATCTAAAATCATTTCAAGGCAATGAAAAATAAAACAAACAAACAAAATAATATAAAAAATGTATTATATTATGATAATATAAATATATATAGTAAGGATTTAGAACCGGAGCTCATGATGCTGTAAGATGTAACTTCTGTCCAGCACATAAAATTAGCAATTTAAGGCTCCCTTAAATCCTTGTGAAAGCTCAATTTCTCTTTGGACGTTTAGAAAAATATAAATGTTTATATTCTTTTGACACAAAATGCTGAGGTTTTAAATTCTGCCTCCCATAAACATCTAAACACACAGTTTGAATTATTTTTTTTAAAATCTTAAAACCTGCTGATATTTAGTTAGAAAGGAGCTGAATCAGATTTCATCTGATTTAGGAATTGTTTGGCAGTTCCTTCATGATTTTGACGAACCCTAAAAAAAAAAAAACAGAGGAAAAAAAATCTATATCAATGTTTCAGATGTAGATTAGCTTCATAGGCTAATTAAGCTGCTGCAACAGACAGATAATTGAATGTGTTCAACTCAACAAACAATCTAGTTCAGATCACAAATTTATTTTCCCTTTGGGATTAATGAAATATTTTTGAATTGAATTTGTGTTACCAAAAAGAGGTTGCAATATCTAACTTTATTCATGAACACTTAAAAAAAAAAAGAGGTACTAATGACCAAAGACATTAAAACATAAATTTGAGAAGATATAAAATATGTTATGAAATAACATCTTGAGTGAATAAAAGAAACTCTTTCATGGAAAGTCAATAGCCAATGAAATTTTTAGTTTAGTTTTAGTTTTTAGAGCAGAGTTTAAAAAAAACATCCACACAGCTAAGAGAGAATTTCATAACCTCTGAGCTGCTACTGAAATGTTTCTTCCCTCTCTGAGCTTCTCAACAAGATCATGAAAGTAGTGACTGTAGAGCAAGAGCATGTGAAGATTTAAAAAGTACGTAAAAACAAAACAAATGTTAAAATGAATGAGCAGGCAGCCAAAACCTCTGGGTTTCAGTCTTTACATTTAAGGGCGTCAGAGTCATCTGGACTCTTACTTGTTCAAGACACTTTAATAAAGACTGAATGGACCAGAGGTCTTCTCATTTGAGAGGAAAGTAAACCTGTCTGTCTGGTGTCAGCGTAAAAACACATGTATTTGTGTCTCCTGAAGATGTAACCCAAGGGAAGCAGACATTATTGTTTCTTCAGAGAATCCAACCCTTTGAACACAATGAGAGAGAGCAGACCTGCACCATGTAGCTCCATCCAACACCACAAATACTGAGGGCCATCCAACCCAACAATACCAAGTGCTGCAAGTCCAGATTTCTATTTAAAACTACTTATGGTCTTATTTTTAGTGACGCTATTTTTTTTTTTCCATTTTTATTCAGCTCCTTTCTATTCGGTTTTTATTGCATCGCTCCATTTCACAACAAATGTCGTCTCGAGCCACTTTAATATACAAGTTATTTTGATTCTGTCACATACACAACCACACACACGCACGCACACACCCACACACACACACACGCACACACAGGTTCCACCTGCTCTTAGTTGTCAAACACTATGACGGTGCTTTATTTGCTTCACTTCGCTGCCAGTGTTTGTCTGAGTGTTTTGCTGGTATCCATTGTCCTTTTTTCTTCCTTTCACCAGAACTTGTGTTTGTGCCGTCATTTGCAGAAATCCTTGTGCAACATGCCTTCTTCCCGGGTTCACCGGAGTTTATGCCTTGCAGCAACTTTGTGTTTTACTTCCTCTGCTTGGATTTAGCCTGTTGTCTGAAGGAAGGGCACAGAAAAGCAGTCAGCGTTACAAAAGCCACCAAAACTCAGATTTTCTAAGTAAAATTCTTGCGTTTTTTTTCTTTTTTTCTTTTTAAATATATGTATTTAACTTCTCTATGTCGGCCCAAATCCAATGAAATTGTCGGTACGACTTGAGCAGTGCTGTTTTATTCTTACAGCACTTTGATATTTTCCGCTATAGGACTCACGCATGGGGTTTCTGTCCATGCAGACTTTGGCCCCTTGGCATAAAACATAAGACATAAAATCCTGTCATCATGTCAAAGCGGGCCACGTGACACGTGATCTTTTACTGCTTCTCTCTCTCTATCTCAGTTCCCATGTTTCCCAGGTAGTTCCATGTTGCTTTCTGTGATGGGTGATTTTATGATTTACCGGGCAGAGAGGTGTCAGAGGTCGGTTTAATGTATAACACAGGTGACTGGCTTACTGACTGCATGTGTTTATCAAGTGACAATGTGATGAGATCACGGCAGTAAAAAAGAAAGAAAGAAAGAAAAAAAAAAACATAATCTACCACTCCCTCTGTCTCCGGTATTTTTTCTGGCACAGATCAAGTGGTTTCCAGTAAGCTACGTGCAACACACAGACCTGGCAGCATGCCAGCCTACCTGCTCAACAGGTATGTTGACTTTGTGGGAGGAGAAGTTGCTCTCACCTCTTTCGGTGTGTGTCAGAGCTGCTAAGTAGAGCGGTTAGATAATTAACCCGTCCTGCGTGGATGATTAGAAAACATCTAATAAGTCAACTTATAAAGTTCCAAAAGGCTGTAAAGAGAGAACAGAGCGTTCACATGTTTAAGGTTTTTAATCAGGAGGTCGTCAAGTGTTGCTGAGTTTGTTAGAGAACATGTTGGCTCTGATTGGAGAATCCAATCAGAGCTTATATTTTACTTATATCTCAGCAAACAGCGACTTTTAACCGGGATGAAATAGGTTATCTTCTTCAGACTTTACAATATGGCTCTCATTGAAGTCATAGAGAGTCATATTTTGATCCCAAAGGTGCAACATGACACTATAGATAAACAAGGGCAGTGCAGCGATAGGGCTGTCTGATGCGTCGCCCCACGGCAAGCAGGTCTCTGGTACACGACTTGGACCGCAGGCCCGTGGGTCTGCATGCTCGCCCTGTGACGACAAACAAAGTTTTATGGAAAGTAAATAAGTGACTAATTTCATTTTATCACAATGAATTTAAACCGGCGGCACTTAGAAGGTCGTACGGTTTTGGTAAACTCTAAATCTGCTTCATCAATAACGTCAGAAGACCAAATATTTTGCTTAGACTCACCTACTAGGTCAGGCTTATCTGCCCAAACTGAAGCTCCACCCGACGCGCTTTTGCGGTGTGCTGTCATGCAACAGTGAAATAAAATAAATAAAAACTATTTTGTCATGGTTAGCGCAGTCACAGAGATCACGACAAGCCTCACAGTCATATCTTTAAGAGTGTAGGAAATTTGAATTCAGAGACCAAACTTTTACATTTTGGTTAATCTGAGGCTGGCAAAGCTGAACCACAGTATTCAAAAAGATACACGTCTCTAGATAATGTCTTGTTATGACAAGCCTTCCAAAGTGGTGTCTTTGTCACTGTTATTAGCACATGAAGACAACATATTCTGCTTTTGGAGCCTGGTGTGTGACCGGTTTAGGCTCATCATAAGGACATTTATCAAAGAGGACTATAATACAGTGTTTGGTGTTATCTTAAATGGCTCTCTTGCCTTTCATTTCGTTTCCATCAGCGTTTTAGTCTCTCATGAAAACGGTGGTCGCTACAGCCTGTTGAAAAACTATAATAATAATTTTCCCCACTTTTCGTCTAAGCTGAACCAGATGCATGTCTTTGTAGCCCACTGGTATCCGGTGACATCACTGACACGAGAGTTAACAACATGTAACTTTTCAAAAAATGGTGGTCAAGCTTTGTCACGTTGAGACGGACCAAGAAAACTAAAAAATACGGTGCGGTTGACGGACTGATTAAGATTAAAACCCACATGGAATTCATCAGTCATCCTGATCCCCTCATTACAGATAAATAAGACTACTGCAGAATCTAATACTGACTGCTTGGTTTTGTTTTTGCAAACACAACCTGCATATGTATCCACCGTGGTTCTGAGCAGTTGATCTAAATTGTGGCTGGCCAGAGGGTTTTGATGTTAAAGATGTTTTTATGGGTATCTTTATTACTCCTTTCTCACATATTTTCTATTAACATGCTGATTGTGATTTTGCGTGACTGCACTGGACATTTTTATTTGCTCAGTTAATGATTATCCAGAATCTACTGTATGGCTAAAAAAAAAAAATCACATGAAGCTGTTGAAAGAAATCAGTGAAATTTGTATTAAAATGTTCAATTTAAGGAGAAAAGTCCAAAATACGTTTGGTGCAGTTTATGTATGTGTCGCCTTTATCCACTTTACGAACAACTTATTTCAGTTCGGTCACACACACATTCCAAGTGATCCATGTTATCAAATAGTGCAATAAGCTCAGGTCATTGTTCAATTAGTTATAAATGTTTCTAAGGAAACTCAGCAGATTGCATGGCATCATTGACCTTCAGCATTCACTCCTCCTGGACGAACACATTGCCTTGCTTCGTTGGCTTAACAGCATTCCCTCATACCGAGCGTGCATCCAGCGACAGTGGAAAGAAAAACTCCCCTTTAACATGAGGAAACCTCCAGCAGAACCAGAACCTGGCTCAGAACAAACGTCCGTCTGCCACGACCGACTGGAGGTTTGAGACAAACAGAGCAGATACAGAAAAACAAGAAACAAAGATGCTGACGGAGTATTTTCTATGTTAATGAAAGGTAAAAAGTTAATGACGTCTAGCTGAGTGCCTTCCTCCAGGAAGATGCAACAACCAAGAGGAACTCCAGACCTGGTGTAGCTTTTGTGTAAAGAAAAACAGCTGAATACATAGCAGCAGCAGCCTAAGCTTATACCAGCAGAGCTACAGAGACAGCTCAGGGTAACCTAACCGCTTAGAATGACACGTGAGAGAGACAGAACCCGTCTTTCTGAATTCTATCAGTATGAGCCATTGATCCATCAGTCATAACGAGAAAGGCTCATATTGGGCGGAGAGACGACTCAGAGGCAGCTAAAAGAGAAAGAAAAGCAAATTAGCAGCGCCACAGTAACAGCTGATGGCGTTACCGTGGAACGTCGTCTCTGCTGTCCAGATGTTGGGCTGTTGTGGTACAGTCACTCCAAATGCATTTTGAGCATCAGGCACATCTAGTTCACATTCAAAGTCCATGTGGAGCGTAGACTTTGAATGTGTCTTTAAGCACGTTGTGGAATTGGTGTGTAGTCCATTCACACATCAACTCCAACACCAAGCCAGGAAGAAAGCATAATGTTGCTGTTTCAGTAACCTTCAATGTTGCCTGTGTATTAATTACAGATTGGTACATTCTCCAATTGAATTCAAAAATTACTACAGGAATACACACATCTGATATTTCATTAATGCAAGCAGTCAACACAGTCTGTATTCCATTCTTTAAGCAAACGCTCCAAACGCATTTAGTGTGAACACAACATTAGCTTGTCACAGCAGTAACGAGGCTACAACATTCTCACTCTTCAGTCAGAGGCCTCTTCATACTGGTTGCAAGACTGACTGCTACTGGAGATCCTTCCTCCACACAATGGCTCTCAGAAGGTATTCGAGTGAACTGAGTTATGACATCACTCAGTTTCTCTTTGCTTCTAATGAAGTAACTCTCAACTGAATGGAGCTGGATTAAGTATCACTCATTCTTATTCAGATTAAAATTCACATCACTGAATGCTGCCGACTATTTAAATGAATTTTTTTCTTTCCAGCCAAAACTGAAAGGAAAAACAACATTAAAAAACATAATTATTATTTCACACTTATGGAGCTGTAGATGCCAAGTTTAACTCTCAAGACGCTGATGTTCAGCAGCACAAATTGTTTAAACTAAATAAGAAAATCATAGCTGGATCAAAACTGCAGGGAACTTGTTGTTGGTAGGTAAATGAAAAAGGGTAAAAGTGCTCCATATGTAGAGTGCGAGTATTTATTGGGGTATAAATATGCATGGTGTGAGTTTTGTGTAGTGCGTCGTTTATGTGAGGAGCAGAATGAGAGGAACATCTGGCAAATCTACATGAGGTCAAAATAAATGGACTGATTAGCATTTACACAACATGGTTTATTTCTCACATCCACCAACACAGAGATTGACGAGTCAAACATTTATCATGTGGAAAAAGAAAAAAAAATCAAATCATAAAATCCGTAAACTACACAGTAGGACTACTCATCTGTTATTCTGTAATAAACAATATGAGAAGACGCTTAACACACTTTATAACAAGTCGTACAGATAGGTAAAACATAAGGTAAATGTTGACGTGACAAAAAACATCACCTACATTTATTTTTCTCTGTTCTGTCTTTATTTTGTGCTTTCCGAATCTCACATTCAGAGCCACAATTGAGGTTCTCATGTCCAACGGAACCATGACAGAACAATATAGAAAATTAGATATTTGCAGTGTCGGTTATTCACACCCATGTACCACAGCAAAAACTTTACGCACAGAGATTAGTCGGTCATGAATTTACAATAAAAAACAAAACAAAAAACCACACTATATCTAAACTATGGCAAATAGGGAACAACTGTTACTTTGTTTACAAAGGCTCAAAAACATCGGTAGAGCTATGTTTAAAGTTTCTGTAACGAGGATCAAAATATAAAACACGCAAAACATTAATATTGGTTCATAAAACCTACTGGAGCCAAACACAATGGCTTACATTTTCTGCAACACCTTCCCTGTAAGAGGAAGTTTCATCTTTAAAACTTCAGATAGTAACGACTTTTTTCCCCAGCCAGGCAAAAAACAGGCTTTTCTGGTTCCTAAACTTCTGCACTGGTCGGCTTCGTGATCTCTATCTGCTCAGAGACTGACGCCTCCAACGCCACTGCCAATCTCCTCAGTCTTCCACCCACTGGAATTCTTTCCGAACTTGTACACAAGTCTTCTGCCATCAACCCGCTCCAAAATCTCTCTCTTGTAGTAATACCTGCAAGTAGAGACATATCACCTTAGGGATTCCAACGGCATGAACCAGAAGAAAATGTTCTGAAGCACCCACTGGAGTTCCAGTGAAGATGATCGTAATCTGGTGATGGAAACTAATTCCCTGAATGGACGTGATGTGGTAGTCTGCTTCTCATAAAATATGAATTTATCTTGGCTTTCTGGTAATGAGGGGTCATTGTTGCCAACATGCATAACTATAAACCAATAAAGTTTAGTTTATGGGGTTCAGACAAAGGATTTAAACCTTACACTTTGCAAACTTCATCTGTGCACAATGAAGTTATGCAACACAATAGTAGTCATCCTCTTTTTTTATTTATTTATTTTTTTTTTTTTTACTGTGCCAGCCCCAAATTATTACTTGCTCAGTTAAGCCACCAATTTGAAAAAAGCCTCAAGTGCGCCCGTATTGAACAAATTAAATTTGGACAGGTTGATTGAATGCAAATTCATATTTGAGAGAATGTACACATTTTAGGATCGGGCAGCTAAGAAAAACAAAATCCCTTCATAATGAGCTCTGGGTTCGCTGTGTGCAGCAGGAGCTCACCTCATGGCCCGGCTCAGTTTCTCATAGGTCATGCTGGTGTTCTTCTTCTTCTGGCCCCACATCTGGGCGACGGCCTCGGACTTGAGGAATTTGAACACCCCCTCCCGACGGTCCTCCCACTTCATCAGGCCCTGGTTCTTCTCGGGGTGGATGAGGATGTCTCTGATGAACTCCCACAGGTGGGTTCCACGTGGTGCTGCAAAGGACAGACACCAATCAGCTCTCTGTTTCCAGGTACGGGACGTATTAGCATGAACACGCGAATATAAAGGCGCTCTTGACCTGAGGAGAAAAACTACTTGTAATGTAGAATGCGTACCATGTTTGCTTTTCTTAGGGTTGTCGTATATGCTGCTGCTGTGTCCACGGTTGACTTTCGGAGGCCGCCCTCGGGGTCTCTTGATGTGACAGTCTCCATCTTCGGTTTTGATGTGGACCTCTGTCAACACAACGATTCGTTTACCAAGCTGAACTTCGACTGTACCGTGAGACCAGAATGCCTGACAAAGTTTGCCTGAATACTCACTTGACACTGGGTAGAACTCAGGGTCTGATTCGCTGCTGCCGGACTCTGGTGAGCTCATGAATCTAAACGTGCCACCTGAAAACACATCGCACACGTTTGAGAAAAGGAACGTCTCGATGCGCCGAACTTTAACAAACGTCGACAGGACGATAGCGGCATACTAACTGTTGGCCGAGGAGCTGCATTCACTGTCTGATGGATTGTCAGAAAGGTAATCAGTGTCGTCCAGAGTTGTCAGGGACTCCATGGTGATTCTGGTCAAATCATAACCATCGCGGTATTCAAAGTTTCTCTTGATCTCAGTTTCTTCACCTGTGTGGTAGATGGATGTGTCATTAGAAAGTTTTCTCTAACATTACAAATTTCTATGCTGTCTACATAAAAAAATATCAAAATGTACCATGGCCAATTTTGAGCGTGGTCAGCAAAGGGAAGCTCAAGTTGTCCAGGAAGTTATCAAGAAGTTGACATGTCTCACTTAGTTCTGGTCCAGAGAGACTCTGCAGTTCTGGAAAAAACAAAAAAAGAATAATTTGTTATGTTTTTACCATCTCTGAAGATGGATCGATGATTGATTGCATGTAAACAGGTTGATATCGGTGGATTTGAACAATAAAATGATACATTCTAGAGATTTAGTTTACCATATTTTGTCTTGTACTCTTCTAAGCTCTGGTAAAGATGTGGGCCGAGCTGCGGGCCGAAAACGGCAGTCATTTCTTCCTGGTTCATGCGGCAGAGGTTTGGGCCGTCGATGGAGCAGAAATCCAGACTCAGGGTGCTGGCGTCAAACTTGGTGCTCTCCACATGGTCGCTGATCCAGTCTAGAACATGCTCTGGCGTCCAGTGGTGAGGGCTCATCTGTTTGTACCAGTGACCTGAGGAATGAGAGTCATTTATCATCTCAAGTTCTTCTGACAAAAGTGGTAAAAAAGTTTTTTTTTTTTTTTTTAAATCTAATTAGTCTGTCTTGATCTCCAGTAAAGCTCAAAGCCAAACAGAAACTCTGCTGGAAACATCCTCGTTTTGATATTCTTTTTCTGAACAAATCTGCATTTTCTGGTGTTTTATCCACAAAACAATACGAGAGTGAAACAACACCTCGCTTGGGGATCAGAGAAGACAAATACAGCCAGCCCAGTTGGCCAAGCAGGAGGTCACAGCATTTACCTGCTTTGAGCGTCGAGTTCAGTTAAACATTGACAGTTCGGTGAATCATTAGCGCAATTAGGTCAAAGTAAAGTGACCTCATGGTTCGGTTATCTCAAGTCTGGATCATGTGGCTCATGTACAAGAGGAATGATGTTCTACTATATCACCATCACTGTACAGGATGTAGATTGTGTCAAGCAGGAGCTTCCAAACTTCTCGACAGTTTTCTGGTGTCAATTCCAGTGGAGCCCAAACATTATTCATACACCCTGGAGGTTTAGATTTAAAGTAAAGCATAAATATTTTGTCAAAATAACTCATTTGATGCAAAGTAATAATAATTTGAATGTGCGTGAGATAAATGCGTCACACCCAGTCAGAAACAAACTGCAAACAAAAGTCCAGTTCTCTACATCTGGGTGTAAGTGGAGGTCTCCCACGTGAAACATTCTCCCGGCACGGCGTCAGACGATGCTCTTACCTCTCGTGTTGTAACTTCTGCTCTCCAGAGTGTGGACGGTGGGCAGCGCGTGGAGCTGCTGTGGGGGGATGTCGGGTAAGCCAGTCTGATACATCGTCAGGTTGGCGTGAGTCAAGATGCTGCTGAGGCACGGCGACGACATCGACTCTGAGAGACATCGAGGAGTTACAAATCAGTTACTCTGAACATTTCCTTTCAAAAGTGACGTTTTTCACATTGTTGAGACTTAAAATGCGAGCGTCTCCTCTACATGAATTGCATCAAATAATTCTTTGGAGTCATTTACCTCTTTCAGCACAAGCCACTGTATGGTTAAAAAAAAAACAAACAAAAAAAGTTCAAAACTATCCCACTTTAAGTTGTGTGTTGCCTCTTCGGTCCTTGTTTCTGTCTGCTCTTTATGAGGTTCCTGTCTGTAGGACAAAAAAGCGCTTTCGGTTGGATTTTTATATCCCTGTGTACGGTTGGGGGATGGAGAGGTAAATTCAGGGGAATTCCACCTGAGGGTGGCCACACCTCCGTCCCTCCTCCGCTTTCCAGTGAACTCGATCAACAACACTCACCTGTCCTGTTTTCCTTTCTAAGCTTTACCGTCTCTTACCCATCATCACTGAAGATTGGATCAGTTCTTGCTGGACGGATTCAGTTACTGTAAATTGATCTGCTTTGCCTAACTGGATTCCTTTAACTCAGCTGCACATAACAGTGCCTTAAC
>VMRN01000010.1:9637277-9744246 GCA_010277015.1 Poeciliopsis turrubarensis | reverse complement strand
AGACAATGACAGATTGAAGATGAGCATGTGGGCGGGTAGTTTTATTGGTTTCATCAGACGATGTGCAAGAGAAATGAGCAAACCTTACCGAGACTGTCTTAAGTCCTGGGATTACATGCAGTAACTTATTGTTCCAAATAGCACATACATGTGAATGTATGTGCAAACGCATACATGTAATCACACACACGCACACGCGCACACGCACACACACACGCACACGCACGCACACACCTTCACACAAAAATGGATCGTCATCCTTGAGATCTCAACTCTCACTCGGTTAGCATGCATGATCATGGCTGCAGCGATAACCCAAAGAAAAGGCGCCGAGTGCAAAGACTGGCTCATTTTTCTGTTTCAGTCTCCTTGGCACGTTTGAACTGAATGGCTTAAATAATTGCACCTGTCATGCATTTTACCGTGGCAAGGTGCGGGTAGATAACATTCACAGTCACGCCATCATGTGGATCAATCTGGGTCACCCTACAATGCCTGACAAAAGCAACAAGTTTGTTGCCAGTGGAGCAATGCTGTTATTTTAAACCTGGCAGCTTAGCACCACAATACATGAAAGATTTGCTGTTGTCACAGCAACCTTCCAGACCTCTCAGGTCTTCTGGTTTCTTGTTCTGCTCTGCATTCCCAGAACCAGAACCAAACATGGAGAAGCAGCTTTCAGCTTCCATGCACGACAAATCTGGACCAAGAAAACTCTAGAAAACTACAAAACAGCTGAAACACCGAGTTCCTTCAAATCTCAACTGAAAACCCATCTGCGTACAGCTGCTTTTTAACCGTAATAAATGAAACATCAACCAACATGTTGATGTAGGGTTAGGATTGTTTTTTTTCTTGAGATTAAAGTTCTTTTCTTGGGGAACCCTGCATGTTATTTTTGTCTGCTGCGATGAGAAGTTACCTGCTGACATAAAAAAGTCCCGGTTCTTTAGGTAAGTTTTGAACCAGTGAGCTGCTGTGCCAGAGGGTCCAACACAGTTCTCCAGTCCATGGTCAACAAATGACCATGCTGCGCTGAGGTCCAACAAAACTAACACCGTGGTTCTTCCACAGCTTGTGTTTAGATGGATGTCATTGAACAGAGTGCTTGGTCGTGGTTGGGAGGCTATTTAAGTGCAGAAAAAGCTTTTTCAACCCTTGGTGATATGGGAGGTTGGAGATTGGTTCGTCATTTTTCAACAGCAGCTTGTCCAGGCTGTTCTTTTATAGCAGCAGTTAAATAGATGTTGCTTTAAAGACTGATAAGAGATCCATTGACAGACAAAAGTTTGATTTACAATGAAGTAATTAGATGCATCCATCATCAGCCTGCCTGCTTGGCACTTGTATTAGAAAATGTTGCTGATTTGCAAGTTATGACAGGTTCTTGGACATCAGATCTGGTCATTCCGGTTCGCCCTGGTTCTCCTTATGACTGCTTTTTTGGTTTGTTTGTTTTTTTGTTGTCGAAATATCCATGAACTTAGCAGTGTTTTAAACACAAGGCTCGGTGGTTTTCTGCATCAGTCCATGCATCCATTTATGCAACACACTTATCCTTGTGGGGTCTGCATCCATACTCAATAAAAGAAAGATCCACTGGGGAACAAATGTCAATTTTAATCAATGATTAGAAATTTTATGAAGTGAATATAGTTTAAACATTGTAGCCATATTTAGTACAGCCGACACTAACTGTTGTTCCACTGCAAAAACACAAAATCTTAGTAGTTTTGGTTTGGGTTTTTTGTGCAAACCTCTTAATACACTTGAAATAAAACATAACTACTTTACAAATAACATTTCAGCAAGAAAAATGAGTTTGTTTTAAGTCAATTATTCCTTAATATTGATGAAAAACGACCTGTTCCTTTAGCAGATTATTTATCTTGTAACAAGATATTGTCCCAGTGCTTTTAGTGAAATAATCTGCCAATGGAAATAGAACATTTTCATCAATATTAAGCAGTCAGTAACTTAAAACAAGCTCCTTTATCGTGCTGGGAAGTTAATTGGAACTTAGTCTTCTCTTATTTCAAGTGTATTAAGATATTTGCACTAGAAACAAGATCAAAAACACTTGCTAAGATTTTGTGTTTTTGCAGTGTAAGAGAAAACATTTATTCACTTAAATCATAATTTGCAAAGTTGAACTGACTTTCAGGCTTGGTCTGTGCAGCTCATCAAACTCAGAATGTACCGATGAGTGAGACATCAATTGCTCAGCTCAGCACTTCAAGAATTCACTTTCAGTGCTTTCATTAGTTGGAATGAAGTTCATACCAGTTTGTCTGAACAGCTTCATAACTTTACGGTTTTTGCTATGCAGCAACTTTTACTGAACCGCACGCTGCAGAACTTCAGGCCGCAAACCAAACCACACTGTTTGATTTACTACTGCTGAATAATTAAGAGATCACAGAAAATCAGCACAAAGCAAACTACAAGGTGCCATTTTATAGATATGGACAAGTTTCAGAAAGCAGAGACTGAGATTAATATTTCCATGTTGTTGAGGAGAGTAAATATGAAGAAAAGAATATATAACATTTTAATGAAACACACTGTCAACTTTTGGGAACGTTTATACGCAATGATTTCTGATTTTTTTTTTTTTTTTTTTTTGCATCCTGAGGGGAAAATGAAGAAGAATTGTACCTTTGATGTAAAGCGATACAATGCTTTCAAGACAGGAACACTTAAAGACGGAATACATCCGAATTGTTGGATTTATATGTCAGTAAGAGTTTTTGCTCTAAAACACCCAACATGCTAAACATCAATGAGTCTGTAGGTAAATAAACCAGTTTGAAAGGATCTGGTGGCTGTTTATGTCTGAAACCAAAAAAGAGGCAGTTTTGTGGTTAATGGCAAATGAGATCAAGTTATGTTCAATTAACCTTAAAATATGTCCGGTGTAGTTTCTAAAGCAAGAATTCTTGAAAATCATGTTTTCTGTTTGTGATTATTGACTGAATAATCACAAAGTTACTGAAAGTGGTTCCATCTTTGTTGATAACATAAAAACAATTGAATCGAGTTTAAACTCCTGGGCAAACTGATGTTTTGTGGTTTACTTAAATAAGAATTGGGTGTGGGAAGAATCCACTATTTCTATTGTTATGTCAAAGGCATTGAAACCTTGACAATACTGCGACTGAATAAGAAGTTCAGTAAACTGAGAAATCAGAAAAGACTGTGGCTTTATGTGGCGGTGCCACTGACGGTACAGTGAAGCGTATGTTGTGTGGATAACTGGATCTATTTTCTCCTTTTTGCCCTTTGCGTTGTCTTACGTCAGTAACAGCCAGTGAAACTGCACTTGTGCTGAAACTTTCATAACAGCAATTATGCCCAGTTTCCACCGCCGCTGGCAGATTGCAGCCTGGCTGGTTTTTACTCTCTCTAATGCCAAGAAACTCGAGTGCCTTGGAGATGACAGACAATCCATTTCATCACTTCTTCCACCACACAACATTTCTTTGGAACACCGGAATTATTACATAAGGAGGAAACTTTCCGCAAACATTTGTGGGGTATTTAGAAAACCATAGTAAGAAAAGAGTCATGATTTTAAGACGGGGAAGTTATGTTTAGATTCTGAACACCCTGAAATATAGTGAAATATAGTTTTTTGAACACCGAAGTGCTTTGGGAATTTCTGCCCTTCGTGCTACCTGTGCAAAAACACAAGAAATGTTGGAAGTGCTCTGGGCAATCATAACTAAACACCCCCAAATACATCCATACCTAGGATGTTGCAAAGACTCCTGTGTTTTCATTTGGACTCTAATTTACAAGGGTTCTTCAATTCCAGAACCTGGGCAGAGATGGAGTCGTGTACACTAAGTGCAACATTTCTGAATGACCAGGAAGCTGTCAAAGACTCAACTCATTCATTTTTTTTTCTAAGCCTTCCAGGCAGCTGTGAGGCAGCTCATCAACTTCTGGTGTCTGTGGGTTGCAGGAACCTCAAACGTTTCTATCACAACTTCACCAACTTCCAAGGCCCACAGAACTGAAGGCGTACTGGTGAGCCGAGGGCTCCAGTCAGGAAGCAATTTCATTTGCAGACCAACGGCCAGAGTTACGAAGCTACAGCCAAAACAGCGATCATCTGCAAATGCAGCTGTTTCCTCCTGCTTTCAGTGACAGTGGAGACGTCAGCTCACCAGAATGCTGGCTCAGATTAGACAAATCGCAAGATAAGTTACAGGGTTATGCAAATGATGCGCAACTCTAGTTAGCAGGCGTTAATGTCACAAGGTCACCAGGTGTTGATGAGCCCATTCAAGTTTTGAGTTGATAAACTGAAGGAAATCAATGCATGAATGTGCCAAAACAGCTAAAGATAAACTAAGTATTCGCAGCTTTTCAGTTTTCAGACTCAACTGATCTGGAACAAACTTCCAGAAAACAGGAATATTGAAACGCTGAGTTCTTTTAAAATATGGCTAACCGCAGATTTCTTTATAGTTGCCTTCAGTTAATACTAACTGGAACCGTCTTTGTGTGTCTTCCAGCATTTCTTTACGTTCGTTTATTATGCCAGCGTAATGTTTTGTGTATTTTGCCCGCTGCTGTTCTGTCTTTATGTTTGTTGCATCACAGATAACATTTTCAAGGGACAAAAATAGATCATATGGCTGTTGTCGTGTCTCAGTTTCTGGTTTCATTGGCATTTAGCAACTACAGTGTAAACTGCTGTCCACTTTCTCCAGCTAGAAATTGTGGGTAAAATTGGGTAAAAAAAAAAAATAAGAGTGCAAGTACTCTTTCTCTGTTCAATTCACTGAGACACAGACAGAAAGTTAACCATTCAGTGCATTCATTCACATTTTGGACGATGCGAAACAAAATTGAGATGCTTGGTTCTGACGAAGGCTTCAACCGGATTCAGCGCTGTCTCTGTGCCTTCCCAACTGTGAACGCCACAGCTGCATCTCTTTGCCTCGTGTTGACCCCGACCCATGCTGCTGCTCAGAGTCTGTTGGTGTTGGGATGGATTGTCGGTGCCTGAGGCTCAGAGCCTTCAGAACGCTCACTGAGGCATCTATCAGTCTGTGTCAGTGCTGTCAGGCACCACAGATGTTCAGCCTTTTTAAAAGGATTTGCTGCCCTCCTTAGAAAGATTTTAGTTGTTGTTTTTCTTTTTAACTCCAACAGTCTTGATTACTCCAAGGAGACTGCATTTCACTTCATAGCAGATTACATATCTCTGAAGCTCTGCAAACATTCCTGTCTTATCGTATCATAGCTTTGTACTGACACCTAATGGCCACAGACCACAACATCCACTTCGTTTACGTTTTTAAATAAAGGATTTACCACCTTTGTGTCGTGATGCAGGTTTCCAGATCTATACTGATGATGTTGTTTCTGTAGCTGGTGGGTATGCAGTCAAATCTGTTTCATCCCTGCTGTCTCTGTGTCATGTCTCACAATGAATCTAAACATAACTGTCATTTTTTTCCTTTTTCCTAGGGTGTATTAATTAGTGTCAGGTATTACTCTAATGTAAAGGTTTGTGGACAAATTAATAAACAAGTCTCAGAAGTGGCACATCTTGGTGTCATTTATGGATTTTCATATAAAATCTGACAAACGTGTCAAGATGTTGAGTAGAGCAGCAACCTCACAGTCCTTCCGGATTACACCTGTCTTTTCATGCCGCAAAGGCTTTCATGTGTTTAGTGATTTTTATTCTCATTTAAAGTGCAAGCAGCACCTACAACAATCAGGGTGGGATCCGATCAGGTGTCCAGGATGCCTGTTTGATCGCATCGCGGTCATGTTCTTCTGAAAGTGAATCTGACAAACCTTGAAAATTGTACCTTAAGTTTTCCCACCAATTTTAAGCAACTCGATGGAATTGCTTTTTGTTTGCAACGTTTTGGTTGGAATGTTCCCACAATCACTTTTTTTATCATGTATATTTTTTTACTTAATTGTCGTTGTTTTCTTGAAGTCAGTTTTAATGTGCTATTAAATGGGGGCTTTTGTGCAATTAATTGTCAGAAAAGGATTGTTGTTTATCATTGATTTGTAAAAGAAACAAAAAGGGCAAAGCTTCTAAGGGGGTGAATACTTTCTATTGGCATTGTACTTGTTAGATTTGGCAAGAGTAATGGGACAGTGATGTTAAAGGAAGGTACGTTTAAATCCTCAACATTTCATTGGTTGGTGAATGAGCTGGGAAAAGGAAAGAGAAACTAATGAAATTACTCAACTTACTGTGGAACATACTGGACTGAACAAGTCATATTATAAATGATGCAGGTTTCAAACTGAGCTGTGTTGTTATTGCAATCAGCCGCATAGCTCATGTAACACGATTTATTGAAATGCAATATATGCGTTACAATAAAACAAAATGTGGAGGCCAAGTTAATGTATGATTATTCAGTCACTTTTAAAATTTATTTGTCTAATTAGTAATTCAATAAGTGCATTTGTAGTCCAGGTAGAGTTGTTATACATGTGGACAGTTTCGGAATGTTTTATTGTAAATAAGAGTTTTATTAGAAGTTTGTACGCTTTATAGTGGAAGGTCTCGCTAAGTGTGTACAGCCAAATAAATTTTATTTATTTATTTATTTATATTTTTTTTCTTATGGTTACAATATTTACAAATCAAGTGTATAAAAAGAAGCGGGTTTTTCCTCTTTTTTTTTCCTTGCGTTATTTTTTTCCCCACTCCAGACCAGCAGGTGGCGACAATTCACATTTCGGCTTTTGTACTGTCAACAAAAAGAAGAAAAAAGACGACGACGAAGAAGAAGACGAAGAAGAAGAAGAAGAAGAAGAGCCTTGTCGTCGTGTAACGCTGCGTATTTGTTTTCCGATATTTGTTAGATGCGTTCACGGTTATCGGGCTGTTTTAGCACAGCGAACTGTTTCCTGTACATAATGGCGTCTCAGTGAAACGCGTTTTGCCGTGACAGACTGACGGGTATTTAGCTAAACCAAGCTAACAGCAGGAGTTAACAGGAGTCGCGTCAGTTCTTCTTTCAGCTGAGCCAAAATGTACACTCTGCTGTCTGGATTATACAAGTACATGTTTCAGAAGGACGAATACTGCGTGTTGATCCTGGGGCTGGATAATGCAGGAAAGACGGTATGTTCTCTGCTATCGGTTTACTTCTCGTTGTTCTTCCTCTGATGTTGTCAAGAGAAAAATATATTTGGTTTAACAATCAGTGACAGCAGGTTCCATGTCCCCAGCAATGTATACAAACTCACAACATCACACATCCTCCACTGTACATAGTAGATGGATTTCACTGAATAATAAAGAGTTTCTAGCAACATGAGGTGGTTGCTATACAGAGAGCATCTAGGTGTTTTGGAGACCTGATAACCACAAGAAGCCACTTGTTTACCATCCTCTTCACCAAGTAACACCAAGTTTTTGTCAACTTTTGTAGCAGTTACTTTATACACACCTTTAGCATTGTTCTGATTCGATGAGGATCAGAATCTAGTTTGGTTAGAAACCTGTCGGATCTGCTGAAAAGTTGCAGCTTGTATGTCCGCTGTGACCCTGACAACCAAGTGTTGCTCTCTCTCTCTCTCTCTGTGTGTCTTTCTGTCTCTTTCTCTCTCTCTCTCTCTCTGTCTTTCTGTCTCTCTCTCTCTGTCTCTCTCTCTCTCTCTGTCTGCAGACCTTTCTGGAACAGACCAAGACTAAGTTCAGTAAAAACTACAAGGGGATGAATCTGTCCAAAGTCACAACAACAGTTGGGTTAAACAGTAAGTTGATATTCTAATCATGTTTTGAAGACTTCTGTTTGTCCTAATTCAGATACTTGTGCCTGTGGTTCAGACGTCTGGAGTCACAAACAGAAGCTGCTTGAAATTGTTCCGATGTGTCGGAGCATTTGTCACAGATCTTTGTCTTCTCTTCGCAGTTGGTACCATCGACGTCGGCAAGGCTCGCCTCATGTTCTGGGATCTGGGAGGTCAGGAGGAGCTGCAGTCTCTCTGGGACAAAGTATGCTGCAAATGAAGCGCCAGCAGTATGAATTCTCTGTTGGGGTTTGGCATTTATCGTATTGTGAAAAATAAGAACTTTCATTTATCATTGTCACGAGAAATTACAGTAAAAAAAGAAAAAATCAAAACTGACGGTATCGTTGGGAATGGTATTTTTACCATTTCCTTCACCGTTTGTTCCATGAGAGCATCAATAAGTATCAGTAAATTTAGGATGTAGTGAACCCAGAATCCAGAGTGTTGACTTTAGCTTTTTGCTCGTCCAGTGCGACCTTCCAGTTGCCTTCCTGTTGCTGGAAAAACTAACTTTACTTTCATGCTGCAGTACTACGCAGAGTCTCATGGAGTCATCTATGTGATTGATTCAACTGATGAAGACCGCCTTTCAGAGTCAAAGGAAGCCTTTGGTAAGTTATATTTTGATTTTATGCCAGGTGACTTTATTGTATTGAACAGATAAATGTGTGTTCTAGACCCACATGAATTGTATCGGGATTGTTTTCCAGAGAAAATGATCTGCAGCGAGGCATTGGAAGGCGTTCCACTCCTCATTCTTGCCAACAAGCAGGATGTACCGGTACAGTGACCCTCCATTACTTCGCCATTCATCTTCATATTCACACAGAGATGAGGGGCAAATTCACAAAGATCGCTGCAGTTTGATCCCATATAAATACATGTGAAAATCTGCAAAATTACAATACCTTGGACATATCAAACAGCAGCACTGGTCGCTATATTTTAGGACTTTTCGGAAAACAAATTCCGAAAATTTGTTTTCCGAAATCGCAATCCGATTTTTTAAAGGCCCGATCGCTTTGAGACACTCTGTGAGAAAACTGCAATATGCTCACCGCCAATTTCCAACAATACCTGTGTTTCCATTACCCAAAGAACTGCACAAATCCGCTTAATGGAAGCACAGCAATTTTGAATAAAACCCACATTTTTCAGCTGTCGATGCACCACAGTTTATAAAAAGTTGATGGCTGAGATGATAAACGCTGAATTCTGAATATATCTCATATAACTGTTTACATTCGTCACTGCCATGAGTTTAAATGACTTGCCGTGTGAACAAGCTCGTTCATGTATTCATTTCTTATTTAATGGAAACACTGCGATTGTGAATTATTTTTTTGGGACATTAGCAGAATATAGACAGAGATCAGCGCACATTTGTAAAGGAAATTATGAAGCTATTGTAAAAGTCGCACTCAGTTCAGAAAAGGTGGTGATTTTGACTCAGAAGGACAAAAACGGAACAAAACAAACTTTTTACACTCTGACTTTACATAGAGATGCCAGGAATGTTACAAAAGCAGAAATGTATCTTCTTTTCCTCTGGGTCTGCCGGTTTCTGACCTTTCTTTATTCAGAATGATAATCTTATGATATATGGCTTTAGTGAAAATTGATTTTTCTTTTTTCTCTTTGTCCATTTTGGCTTGTCAACAATGCCTAATAAAATATCTACAGTATTTTTAGAAACCAGGAATGAGTTTGTGAGCGTCATACTTTGTCCCCGTGTTGCTTTTGACGGTTGCGTTGTGTGTTTTTCTCTTCTCAGAGTTGTTTGTCGGTGCCAGACATCAAAACTGCCTTCAGTGATTCGGCACCAAAGATCGGCAAAAGAGACTGCTTAGTGCAGCCCTGCACTGCCCTCACAGGGTATGAATACTTCTTGGCTGAAGCTCTGTGTTTCAGCATCAATATAAAGAGTTGTTTGTGTTTTTGGCACTTAATAAATGTGGGCAGGTTAATACTCGTGGCTTGTTGAATGCACACTTTGCGTGTATTTAATGTTTGGGCTGTTGACATCCTCACATTTAAACGTGGTCACTGCCTGAAAGAAAACAGAAATCACTCCTGTCACCACAAACATGAACAACATATAATTGTTTTTAAGAGACAATTGAATGCATTAGATCATTTCACATACACCGAATAAAAAAACTCCTATTTACTTTTTCTCACCGTCTTCAGTTCTACCAGGTGAAGCTTCTCTTGTTTTAGGTCGTTAGAAATAATTTTGGAAATTCCAAGTGCCAGTCTAATAAGGGGTAGAAAATGTCAGAGACATTTATCGACATCAGAAGATTCAGTTCAACGTTTGTTTGAGACACTTTGTGGAAAAAAAAAAAATCCAGCTGTTGCTGATTCTTCCCTGGTTGTGCTGCAGGGACGGAGTGAACGAAGGCATTCAGTGGATGGTGAAGTGTGTGGTGAGGAACATTCACCGGCCGCCCAGGCAGAAGGACATCACCTAAAACATGGCTGAGCCCACAGATTCTGGACATTGGCAGAACTTTTGACAAGGACATTCCATGCGACCCCCTGGAGTTGATGACATTCTGTTTTTCTAGTTTTACTCTAGTTTTTTTTTTTTCAACTTTTACACTAGTTGGAGGTTTTTCACTTTGGACTCTTGTTACGGTGTGACTGTACAGGTTGATTTTTCCACTATGAACTTGGAGCGATGCGTTTTCTAGAGATCAGTATCGGACTGCACGGTCAGCTGAGCCTCACTGACAGCAAGGAAACGTTGCTGCATCACGTCTCTTATAAAAACATGAAGTTTTCATTACTTTAGTCCGGTCTAAATTTTTTCTTAATTTACAGGTTTAGACGTGTCTGGCCATGAAGCGCTAAGTTCAACATTTAACATCTGTTACATCCAAAAAGGGCACAACTTATTTGAGGGTAAAAAAAAAATGAGGGTTCAAACATTCTTTTTATTTAACTACTTTCCCTTTTGTTCGTGCTCTGCTGTATGTAAGCAGAGTGGCCTGCTTAACAGGTTACCCACTGTGTATTCGTTTAAACAATCAAATGTGTTTGTCTTTTTATTCTTTATGTGAAGTTGTGCAACAAAATAAGATGGTGTTTGGGGGAGGGGACAAGAGGTTCAAAGATCACGTGCGTGTAATAACGTAAAGGGAAGCGGTTCAGCTGTGGGAACTGGCTGCAGAATAATCCAGATTGGACCCGCAGCAGAAAGACACTGACACCTACAGGGAGAAAGAAGAAAACAGTGTGTATATTCACATCAGTAATAAAGATAAATGTGAAGCAGGGCCCTCTGCAATGGTGTACAACAGTGGAGCCATTCCAACTGCAGTGGTGCAGGGTAAAAAAAAAAAAAAAAAAAAGTTGTTTAGGGGCTCCCACAGCAAAAGAAAAAAAAACTTTCTCTGAAAACTTCAGCGCTAAGAAGAAAACAATAGAAACAAATCCAGCTGTGCTCCGTTTATCTAAAGCCTCCAATATATAAAATATACGTCAGAAATATCCTTTATTGTGCCTTGGTGGGGCAGATGGAAGCAATCAGATACACATAATCAATAATAATGACAATAAAATGTAAACTAAGACAAAATGTACAGCATGATAAAAACAGTCAGATCCTCTGAGATCATTTAAAAATGTACACATGTAACCAGCTGCTGTTCCATTCACCTTATAAGGAAAATAAATTGGCTTAGAGGAAACACCAGTTTAAAAAAAAAACACATTTTCGATAAAAAAGAAAAAAGGTTTTACACTAGGGTGAGATAAACTTAGTGTATTTCACAAAACAACAATGGAAACAAACTTTTTGTCTCATCAGAGACAAACATGTGATCAACAAATGATTTTGCGACAGGCGGGAAAGATGAAGAAGACGACAACCGGAAGGGGTAGGAGGATCATGGTGCAGACTTTTAATTGCGTTTCTTATTTAATGGAAACACGGTGACTGTGAAATTGTGTGTGTTTGTTTTTTCACGAGTGTAATGTAAGTTTTCCACACACTTGTAAAGAAAGCGGACTGAAGGAGCTCTGTGGTTCTGCCACAGCTTCGTGGACGTGGTGGGAGACGTCGTCCATCGGCGATGTTAGATTTTATCGCCCATTTGTCTCTCAACTACCTGCGATAGGTGGAGGAAGCATCCTGGGACGACAAGAGACTGGAGCTTTGAAACCAAATAAAGACTCTCAGTATCTCTTGCTACTTGAAACAGAGTGAAGAATTCCAGGAAAGACCGAGACAGACTTAGTCAAAAGTCTTTCCTTTTTTTTCTTGCTATAACTTTCTTACTTTAAGGTGTGGAAAGTTAGTTGAAGGAAATAAACAACTGTGTCGTTGCTTTGTGACCGTTTTGAGCACATTTTGTTCTGTGAGGAAGCAACGGGAATCTTTTATTTAAAAAAAAAATGATTAATGCAATTCACTTGACTGGTGTAAGGATGAAAATGTTTTGTTTGTCAATAATGAAATAACTCTTACATAAAAAAAAAATAAAAATAGCCATCTTCCAACATGTCTCCCTACCCTGTTTTATTTCCTCAAGTCATTTGATTTCAATAAATTTAACACAAAATGAGATTATTAACATCAAAGGGAACTAAATAGTTACGAGAGATTATAAAGGCTTTTCTACAGACATCCTGTAGATGATCGCTGGAGGGGCAGGAAGAGTCTCCAGTAGCAGTCAGTATTGCAGCGTTTCTGGATAAGCGTCTGACTGGAGACACTCTGCCTTTGGATCCCAGTCGTGCGGAGAAGATGCTCAGGGCTGCAGGGGGTCGAGGGGACGGACGTGCTGCGTGTGAAAAATCAGCTGTGACCCAGAGTCTCAGACCAAAGCAGCCAGCCGGGTCAGACCTGACAGGACCAGGCACTCGGCAGATAAGGCATTCGTAAATGTGTTACGTCTTATCTGTTCTGACTTCCACACATGGCCATGTGCGCAGAGAGCATGGTTCTCTCAGTGCTTATTGTTCAGAACACTTTCCAGATAATCTTAATTGATAAAGAAGTATCGACCAGGTAAACCTGATGTTTGTCTGCTGGGGTATCTATTCAGGTCATGTAGCAGCTATATCAACAATGCATTCCATTCAGGCAGGAGATCAATTACTGTGATCTCGATTCATCTTGTGTAAAACAGAGTCTGACTTGCAATGCATTTCCCTTTAACTGCCCAGAGCTGCTCCTGGTTTTTAAGCAAGTACTCGCCCTCTTCTAACAAGATGGCAGGAGAGAAATTCAGCTGACTCGCATTTTCATAAATTAAAATTAATGTGCAAAGTTTACGGCCTGATAATCCCCAGAGGTTCCAGTGCAGTCTCCATAGAAACAAAGAGACAACCCTTCTCAATGAGCTCCTTCAACATTTTCAAGTGGCTGGCTCTGATGCTGCTAACGCAAATGACGATATTGAGCAACTCTCCATAAAAGACTGATAGAAGATATGCAGCGTCTTGCACCGAGGGACCAATGCTTCCCCAGTGACTGCATTCAGTTCTGATCCTTCTTGTAAACAGCTTAACTCTCAGCTTGTCAGACTCCAGTCCTGCAGGTGTCCTGCAACTTTTACACGCGCCTCTGCTGCATCACACCTGAATGTCCAGCAGTAGCTGTCTATCAGAAAAATGTGGATATTTGTAGAGGGGAAAAAACTTTGCATGTGAAAAGAATTGGGCCTCAGCAAACTGTGTGATAGCAATATTTTTTTTTTAGTCTTGCATCAAAACTTCATTCTGCATGTCCTGAAATATTAGGTCGAAGCATTGGAGAACATTTTTTTCCTGAACTCCAATCAGCCAAAAATGCTGATTTACTTTTTTGTGAACATCAACACAACACATACCTGCACTCGCCGCATGCTTGTGGACATGTATTTGTATTTTCCCACAACAAACTTTTTTCTGCGCCATTTGGTGGCACCATGAGGGAGGAGGAACCTCTGAGCTTCTGCTTAGATCAAATTAAATTGGGATGGTTCTCCTGTTAGATCTGTTCCAGTAAAAAATGTAATGCGCTCCAGTGCATGGCTTCAACCGTCTATGTACTCAAGTTTAAGCACACAGAACTCACCTTTATAGATCTGCTCACAGATTTTTAATGCAACAGAGATTGGGACTTTGTGATGGCTGCTCCGAAATTTAGATTTTTACTGTCCTTTAAGCCAACTTGGATTGGATTGGCTATCTGCAGTTTGGAAGACCTATTAGTGCCCTTTAACTTGGCTGATATTAAGAAATGTTGCTTCAATATTTCTACATTATATTTGTTCCGTAAGATGGAGGTCTGAGGCTTTCTTTTGCAAATGTAAAAGTGGTCCTTACATGGTCTCGTCTACTTTATTTTAGATGAAATTACACTGAAATAATGTTGTTATTACTTTATTTCCAATAAGATGTATTTTTGACAGCTCTCAATAATGTAGTCAAGGGTACAGATGTAGGTTCCATTTGCTGTTCATTGGCAAATTTTTTTTTTTGCCATATTTTCCCAAAACTACATTTTTTGTTTCCACCAAGTTATAATACAGGAAAGTACATCTTTTTACAAACAATAGATGAAAGAGGAGATTTGCAGTCTTTTTGATTGCTGGTTTGAGCTACATTTTACATCGCTACCACTGAAAGCTCAAGGCCAAACGCAGCACTTGCAGCCATCATCGAAGACGGATCCAGTTCCGCAGACGCGCTCGTACGTGGTGCCTCCAGCGCACATGTAGAACTTGGACCTGTCGTCGGGGTGGGCATAGAGACCGTCAGGCTTGCCGTTGCAGAAGCCAGATCCCGGAGCGTGTGTAGTGGTGGTGGTGGTGGTGGTTGGAGACGTGGTGCTTGCGCCAGGCTTGGGGGTGGTGGTTGAGGGCATTGGTGGAAGCTCTGTACAGGCAGAATTATAGTATTACTACATAAATACCACTCATAAATGTATATTTCCCTTTCATAAAAAGTAAACACTGAATAGTATTGATGAAGACATTGTCTCTTTCTAATGTAGACTGAGGTTGAATGCTGCCATGCCTTACCGATGTTGAGAAGGCTGCGGAGATGGGACAGCAGAGGGTGGCTTCCTTCTCCACAGAAATTTCCAGAAAAGTCGTCCAAATCAAGGGCCCAAACAAAGGCTCCACCAAACTTATTCTCCTGCAGGTAGTTGACCTGTTTGACCACAAATAAGAGACGCTGTTGGAATCGCTTCACACACAGTAAGTGTTCGGGGAGAACTTCTATGTACCTTGGTCCTGTAGCTTTCCTTGTTGTCAAATCCTACCCACTCATTGTTTTTAGTTGCATATGGAACTTTCTGGTCGTCGATCCATTGGACGGTGGTGTCCTTCAAGAAGTTGCAGATCTAAAGAATGTAAAACATTGTCAGGAATATAGAACTATTTTCTCTATAGGTCAAATACTACTGAAGTGACACATATGATAAGTAAGTATCCAAAGGCAGTTGTTTACTTCATAGTAGGACCAGAATCCAGCTTCACGGGTGTATGGTCCGGCTGAAGCGGGTCCACTAGCAGGAGCTCCAACACCTGTGCTTGATGATGACAGGCGGAAGGTACGACCGTAGGCTGCGAATCCCATCCTCAGCTTCTCCAATGGGGCGCCATTGTCTCTCCAGTACCTCATTGCATAGTCCTGAGAATTTTGATTGAACAAAAGGTAAATAAATAAATAAATAAATAAATAAATAAAAATGCCTCGCTACCAAAACAATCCATTCATTATCTACAGATGCATAAACAGCCCTGCCAAGATCACAAGCATGGGGGGCATATCTCATATGTGAATCTGTAGTCACAGGACGATACAGATTCACTCAGAACTGATAATATTGCATGAACACAATCACAGCTAAAGGCAAATCAGGGGATAGTTAACCTGACATATGTTTCAGGAAGCTATAAGGATGCAAAGGGATCCTTACGGTATTGAAATAGATGAGGTCGCCTGCATCCTCAGATCCTTGGTACAGTGGGCTGTTATGGCCAGTGAACTGCTCCCAAGTTCCATGGAAGTCATAGGTCATGACATTGATGAAGTCCAGTTCCCTAGGTAAACAAAACCCTTAGTCAACAACTCCCAGACTTCCTGTGAGAAACATCTTGACGCAGCACTTACTTGGCAACCTCAGCGATCTCGAATCCACCATCGATGGTCCCCTTTCCAGCAGGCACTGCAGCAGTCAGCATGAGCCGAGGCTTACCTGTGGCTGCAGCCTCTGCGGCATAAGCTGCAACAAGTTCCTGCAATAATCACCACAGAACTGTGAGGACGGAGGTCAAAATAGAACATGGAAATGTAGCTTTGCAAAAAAAAAAGCTTTTTGTGTGTGTGTGTTCAACCTACCCTGCAGAGAAGAGTAAACCTCTGCTTATCTTCAGGGGGGCTTCCACGGGCACCTGGGTACTCCCAGTCCAGATCCAGTCCATCAAATCCATGCAGCCTCAGGAATTTGATCGAAGACTGGATGAACTTCTGACGGTTTTCTGGTGTGGATACCATGATGGAGAACCTGCAGGAGACAGGTTTTAAGCACCGAGACACTTCTTAGACAAAGTCAACCAACAGTTATCAAGGTCGTTTGTCTCAGGAATTTAAAAGACGATCAAGATGTATCACATTGTATCAGCAAGTCATATTTGGTCCAACATTTTGATTTGCACAGTTACTCACTGAGTGGAGCCAAAGTTCCAGCCACCGACAGCCAGCAGAGTCTTCAAGTGAGGATTCCTAGAAACATAAAAAGAAAACAGAGTATTTGAAGAGCATGTGATGCAGTGTTGAATAGAAGTGGAAGTTAACTAAGTTGACTTACTTCAACTTCAGGTCGTTGAAGGCCTTGTAGAGGACGTCGTCGTTCCATTCATAGGTCACCAGCTCGTTGGCGTGATTGATGATGGAGAAGGCATAGATCAGACTGGTACACAGATAGGGGTCTACGTTTTGTGGCAGGAATTTGCCTTCCCCAGGCCTGTACTGAGACCAGTTGGTGAAATAGCACTCCATTCTGCTTGTGTATGCTGTGAAAGAGCAACAAAATATGAAATTGTAACCTCAAAGTGCAATTCTTCAGAATTACGTATGTTAATCGTTAATGAAAGCGTGTCATATCTTACCCAGCTGGACAAGCACCAGACACAGGGCTTTGGTGGAAGAAAAAAAAAAAAAAGAGTTATAGAGACAAATTAAACCATACATTCAACAATATGGATGGACCTCACAATGGTTGTTGAACCATGATTTTTACAATACCTGTGATCAATACGAGCCTTGCCATGTTGTAATTTCTTTCTCACAACTTCTTCAGATGACTACAAGCGAAAAGATAAACAGAGCGTTTTAAAATGAGTAACACAGGAAAGTCAACGAAAAGCCGGTTTCAGCAAAACGTCAGAGGACGTCCTTCCCCTCATCAACTCACCGTGGGACCAGACCAAAAATCCAAAGACTGGCAGGAAACTGTGGTCTTTTATACACTGCTGAAGAGAGAGAGAGAGCAAACGTTGCACCAGCCTCCAACTCACTCGAACCATAAATATAATGATTATTAGAACAAGTACAGATAAGAGCGTACAATGCTCCATATGGACAATAATTTACTTCGTCAGGGTCTTGGTGTTACTGAGATTGTGCAATAAATTACATATTATCATATCATTGATCAGTCAAAAAGACCTTTGAGCACCATACATCAGAACAATGTTGTTGCTGTTGTCATGAGAACTTGCTCATGACAACAAATAATAATGCAGTTATTAAAATACTTATATCAGCTGCAGATAATGATGTACTTCAGTTTGCTATTATATTTATATATTAATAGCTACGTGGCTGAATTTCCTGCATCAAGGAGACGGTGACTTTCCATATGTAAAAAACACACAACAACGTAAGACAGAAAATGGAATGACTTCACAAGGGGGAGATTTTTCTATTTTGCGTTCACACATGGGCAAGCTATCTGTGCAGATCAGATTCAGAGTTGCATAAGGGGAATATAAAGCAGACGCAAATAAACTCAGCAACATTTGATAACCTGATATTTAATTGCCAGTTAAATTACTGGCAATTGTCATGACTCATGACCTTGATGCATATACCTTGCAGCAATAATAAAATCACAAATGTAATGCCAGATGTCAAAGCATAACAACATATAACATATAACATATTTCTGTATATTCTTTCAGGGTGACAAATTGTTTCCTGAGTGCCTGTTGAAGTGAAGAGACCACTTTAAAAACATATGCTTAAGTATAGTTTAACTATGGAAAAGTCCCAAACAAACATTTTTTTTCTTTGCTAGTATTCAGTTTGATAGGAACTAATTACATTTATTCTATAACATTTACTTAAGTATTTTTTTAACAGAGTATTTTTTCTATGCTGCACTTTGACCTTTACTTGAGTCATTTCTACTCTTACTTGACTAAAGTTTCTGGATTCTCTACCCACTGGATGAAAAACGAAACAAAAATTCACCAGACACAGACACACAACTCCAGTTTTTGTTCAAGCTTCAGAAGTTTTACTTTTTTTATTGAAAGAAACCGATTTTGTAAGAAACATTTGTATTTTGCATTGATTTTATTGTTTTTGTTACTTATGTGAATTGTCGTCAAAACTTCCACTTGACTTTATAATTGGGTTCATCTGATCATGTGATACATAAATATTAGTTGATTGATGTTTTGATCAGTTACTCAGCGCTCGAATAGAAATTTCACTAAATGCCTTTTTCTCTTACTTGAGTCATTTCTTGGACGACTGCTTTTTACTTTTAGTTGAGTAAAAATATGTTGAAGTAGTGCTACTTTTCCTCGACTACAAGTTTTGGGTACTCTGCCCAATATAATAATTAATAATTATTCATAAAATGTAATAATTAAATAATAATTATAATAATCAGAAGAAGAAGAAGAATGAATAATTTAATATCTCCCATATGTCAGCGCTAAATGAGTTCTGCCAACCTTCTAGTTGAAGTAGATTTATAGTTCAAATTTTATGCACCATGGTATTTTAATATCTCTCTCATTATTACACAGCGTTAAACAATAAAATATAATGATACTTATGCAACTGATGTGCATTACATAAACACCAGGATAAACCTGATGTTTATCAGCTGAAATCTTTATTAGGGGTTGGCACTCTGCAGCAATGAGATTACAGCATCAGCACAAAACTCAATACACATAAACCGTCGATGCAAAACTACTTATTCTCAAAATTCTAGCAATTTTCAGAATAAGTAGTTTTTGGTCACTTGGTTGCATTATTGAAGTTACACACTGACAAGCAAACGCAAAGGCTAACTGAGCGTCTCTCCAGCATAACCTGAGACATCAGTCAATTCAATTCAGTTCATTTCTATCGCAATAATTCGCAACAAATGTCATCTCAAGGTCCTTTACAGAGAAATCGTTTCAATTCAGTCACACATACATTCCATTTGACCCGGGTTATCAAACAGTACACTATGCTCAGTTTACAATTCAAAGCAGATAAAAATGTTTCCCTGTAAAGAAACTGAGCAAATAGCGTCACGTCTTTAACTTGCAGCGTTCATTCTTCCTGGACAAACACGCAGGAACAACCGCTTGAAAATCTTGGATGCAATTCTGTGCAAAATATTTTGCACAGCATTGACACGTGTCAGTCAGTGTACAAAATTGTCACACAAAACTACACATTTTGCATTACTTTAATGTGATTTAGACACGACCGCATCTTTCGACAAAATAAAGTCGGAAAAGAAAGTACTTTTTGATCTTTGAACTTTCTGATATTAAAAGATTCTGTAGAGCTAGTGGTGGTCATCTTTTCAAGTTGCAGATATTAAATGTTTTGCTATGTATTTCTTAATATAGGGAAATCTTTTTAATTTATGCAGTAAAGGCTCAGTCAAGATCAATGTGAAGTTTTGCCAGAAAAACTACAGGAAAAGCAAAGGACAGGTTATGAAACAAATTTCAGCGATTCCTTTGAACCAGCGATTTATGCTGTATGGTTTCGTCAATGTGGCCTGTTTATCTAACTGCGCTATAATAAATATTTATTAGTTTGATCGCTAACACGTTTTATACTTTTAGTGTTGTTTCCATGTCTTTGCGTGACAGGCTTCCTTATCACCAGTTGAATAAAGTCATTGAACTGGAAAAATTAATTGAACTCCTGGTATTTTTGCATGTCTAATAAACGATTGTTGAAGTGGAAAGAATCTATATCAGCTTGGTGCAGATCAGTGTAAAGTGTCTTAAAGTGTTGTGGTAGATGGTGGTGACACTGGTAGGAGTTTGTCTCGCGATCGGTAGATTGCCCATTCAAGACCTCTCTCTGCCGTTGTGACCTTGGGCAAAACACTCCACCTCAGTTACCCGCTGGTGGTGCTCTGAGGGTCTGGAGGTGCCAGTGCATGACCTCTATGACCCCAGCAGTCTGACAGGTTGTAGCATACCACCATTTGGTTGTCAATGACTGAATGTAGGCTGAAGACGATTCGGAGACCTGATAACGCCTTATACGAGTATCGGCCAATTCACAGCAGAGTCCCAGGAGGCTTTGAGGTTGAAAAATGAAAGCACAAAAAGGTGTTCCTCTACTGTTAGACCAAACATGTTTTGCAGACTATGTGACGGTCCTGCTTTTCTAAGAGGCGTCTTCCATATCCTGACCAGAAGATGGAAGCTAACCCCAATTTTGTTTGATATGTAACTTGCGGATATCACAAATGATTTCAATAAAATAATTTTGTTGGCTAAAAGACCTGAAAAAAGAAACACATGAAATACACAAAAACTGCTTCAATGACCATGGTGTCACTGAGCTTGATTGGAGTATTGCCAAGAGGAAAATTAAAGACATCAGACCCAACATGTAGATGACATAGAGGCCGTTATGGCTTTATGTCATTGGGTTTAGAGGGATGATATGCCCAAGAAGCCATACGGTCTAAAGCAGTGGAGCCGGCATTCTGCATGTTTTAGTTCCCTCCCTGGTGGCAGAAACAATCTGTTCAGCATGTCAATGTTCATCTTAGGCCTCCTAACGAGCCATCATTTGATCCAGGTGAGTTAAACCGGAAAGAAAACTAAAACATGCAGGATGCCGGCCCTCGAGGGCCAATTTTGGGCACCACTAGTCTAAAAGAAGATATGTGGTCATTTGACCTTGGTTTGGCAACCAACCGTTGATGGACGTTGGGTTTGAGAGCCTAAAGCTTAAAGGGGCAGTATCAATTAGAAAGCAACAGAGAGGCTTTTATTAATGTGATGCTTCAATTGGTGATTGTGTTCCATGACTTTATATTTATTTTTTTTTTAAGATGTAAAGCACTTTGAACTGCCTTGCTGCTGAATTGTGCTACACAAATCAACCTGACTTGACTTGACTCTGCATTCTGTGCCGCATTGATCCAGTAATTCACGCTGAAGGAGACCCAACCAACTATTATGGGCCTAGAAATTGAAACATAAGTTTACATTCAGCAAGATTACCATGCCTTTAAACAGTTAGGAAAAGGCCAGATGATTATATTATTATATAGTAACACCGGTTCTGTCAGGAGGAATGGGCCAAAATTCCAGCAAACTCCTTTGAAAAGATTTCTGTAGGAAACCCAACGTACTTGAGCCAAGTCAAACAATTTACAGGTCATTCTACAGAAATGTCAGTTCTAAGGAAATGTCTGAAAACTTCAGAATTTGAAGAACTTTTTAACTTTGTTCATCAAAACTGGACCACATAAACGTTAGTTTGATTCAATGCCAAGCAGTAAGGAAAAAAACGTAATACTTACAACACAATATTCATAACTATCAGTGGTAACATTCTATTCATGTTTATCATAAGTGTGTTTTCAAATAGTCCCGTCTTGAAAGATAAGCCTATATTGACCAATGTAACTCTAAAAAGTTACATATAAATATACGCAACTATTGAACAGTTTCCTGTTGTTGTTAAACTTTATGTATATAAAACCAGTTTGATCGGCCTTGACTTTAATACCCTACAACTCACAGGTCACATACAGAATCTGAAGGAGGTCCTGATCTGAAACTGCCCTGATTTTCTCTGGCTGAGCCGATAACCTCTGGACTGTCGTTATCTGTGCAACTGGCGGCTCAAGCTTCAAGGATCTGGCCTCTGTGCGTCATCTCATCCTCTTCTGAAATGAGACCTACTAAAGTCGGGTCGTCTCAACGTTTGCTGACGGTGTGGATGCGACGTGTGAAGAGCAGACCTGGGTGTCGCAAACACGGAGGAAGGGGTCAGAAGTAGTAAGACCCAACAGACACTAACTCTGACCAGGGAACTGATCTGTGTTCTTTGTGTGATTGTGTTGAAGCCAGAACCAAAGTCCATGAATGGATACAGGCAGCCATTCAAAACTCAAAAACATTGTAGAACCAGATTCTTTGGTTTTACATCATGTTGACCAAAATCATGCATACAAATGAAGTGTGTGTTGATGCTGTTTGCCAAGGTGAGCTCAGATACTAACAGACTGTCTGATTTCATAGCAGTCATCAGTCTAGTGTAGCCTGAGATTTTTGATCTGGATCCATATCTATATTGCCTTTATCTTTCATTTTTCAAGAAACACGAAGGCCGTTAAGCTGAGTGTAAGAAGTCATTGTTATTTCTTATATCTTGTATCCTGTTTATGTAAGAGAACAAAGATAAATGAGTAATCTCTCTATTGATAACATGAGTAATAAACATTATAAGGTATTTAGAACAGCTTCATTATGTCAACAGTCCACGTAAGATCAGATCAAATGTCAATCAAATGTTTCATTACTGGTGGATTCAGGAGAATAAAAATCAAGTGAAGGACAAATATATTAAAATTCTGTCATATGAAATCCATAAGTTTCAACCTAAAGTCACATAGGAACAAAAATATGCTGCTGTATATAGGAAAATATCACAGAATACATCAAGCAATATATTCGCACATATGAGATTTCATATCCGGGAAATTCATATTTTCAAATATATTGCCATTTTCTTACACTCTTGTCTCTACTGGGGTCAGGAGGTGCTGGTTCTATCTCCAGCTAATGCTCTGGGCGAGAGGCGAGGTCATCCTGGACAGGTCGCCAGTCTGTCCAGGGCAATGCAGAGACAGACAGGACAAACATCCATGCACACAGATCTAGGGAGAATTTAGAGAGACCAATTAAGCTGTCGTCATGTTTCTGGACTGTGGGAGGAAGCTGGAGAACCCAGAGAGAACCCCCGCATGCACTGGGAGAACATGCAAACTCCATGCACAAAGAATGACTTCTGAATGTAAAGCTTCAGCAAAGCATAGAGACAATCTGGGGCCTAGTAGATATGCACCGATCTGACACTGAAAACTATTCTCGATCTGGTATTAGTGACCATATGGCCTATCGGCATAAGGTCAGATCTATTAGGTCTAGATCTATGCTTTGTTCTCTGATTTCAAAACAGCCATTTCCAAGAGGCTAATTTCCACAGAATGTTTTGATGAAGAAAAAATGTATTAATCACCTTGAAAATGGCAGAAACATTTCTAAGTGATATTGAAAATGACAAATGGCTTTCTTAATTCTTAATAAATAAATAAATAAATACAGCCTACTTGTATTCTGAAACACATCGATTCACCCATCCTATTCCCACCCTGTTCTCTTTTCCACTATAATCTCAAACCAACACATACGCTGCAGAGGGGGACGAAAATTGAATTCTTTTTTTTCAATTATGTATTTTTTTTATCTGTATGTCAAAAGGCCTCCTTGTGCCCCTCAGCAATAATATTTAGCTAAATATAATAATTTAGCAAAATAAACTGTTACTTTAAAAAAGTTAAAGTAACACTTTCTCCTTCTCAATAAACCTCCTGTGTAATTTGGAAAGTAACTAAGTTCCTTTTAACGTAACTTAGTTACTTTCCAAATCAAGTAATCTGTAATCCAACTAAGTTACTTTTTCAAGGAGTAATCAGTAATCTGATTAAAGTTACTTTTTCAAAGTAACGATGCCATCCCTGTATATAGTAGGATCCGATTATATTCTTGATTAATACGAGTTGTTGCTATGTTGTTGTACAGAGTTTTAAGATCTTGTTCAACGTGGCCCTTTTTAACTTTGAGCCCCGGCCCCTCCAAAGGTCTCTGCACGGCCCTGCATACACTACAGCGTCAGTAAGAGTTGTTTTCTTGTTGTCTGCCTGTGTACACAACATGAGGTATTTCACCCAGTCGAAAGTGCAGCCTGGGTTATTGCTGCTGACAGATTATCTTGCGAGGCGCTCTAATAATCAACCGCTTCTCAAAATGGTAAATTGTCTCCTTTAAATATAGAAATACATCAGTACAGTTGTGAATTTCATTTGTTAGCCTTTCAGGTCAGTTAGGATGTTTTCCTGTCACCATGGGGCGATGAGAGTCATCTCAAAGCCGGTTGTGAAAGTGAATGGATTAATGTAACAGCACCCCTTAGTGTCTTTCTCTGGAACAGCGGGATGAAAATATTGGTTGTTTCCACCTGTAACACTTTCTCCTTCTCAATAAACCTCCTGTGTAATTATATGAGCATATAGATATAAAGAGAAATCCTATAGCATTTGATGTAAAACCTGCGACTGGTGTTACAATTTCCTTCCTGAAAATGAACACATTTTGTTGTTTTGCTTTTGGATATTGGTTATCTTGTGAAATTGCTTCTCATATTTTATCGATTTGATCTAATAGAAGGAGTTCTCTGTTTTTGACAGCCTTTATAGATAAAGCCCATTGAATGTGATTCTGTGTGAGAACCTGAATTTGAGATAGGTTGGTCACAGCTTGGGGATTTGTATCAACAAGTCTAAATCTGATTTTGTCTGATGAAGAATTGTTTATCTCTGCACTGGATCAGGGTTATCAGGCAGCCTGCGGTTTGTCTTTTAACGCAAATGAGACTGCTTTGCTTTTTTTTTTCTTCCTGTCTGATGGTTTATATGACAAGAACCTCCATTAAAAAAACGGTCATGTGGCAATATTAGTTTTTTAAAGCTAATCTGGACACAATGATGTTTCAAATTGCCATCAAAGTGCAACCATTGTCTTGTGTTAAACATTTTGTCACCTTAGTCAGATTACACAAATTGTCTTTTAAAGTGATATAATATTGTGATATTGATCATGTTTGTTGCATTTGTTCAAAAACGTTCTAATGTCTCCAGAACTGAGTCAGACACAATGAGATTTTATCACCGATTTATTTTGGGCTCTTGAGCGCCACTCCTGAGGTCAAGCAGTAATGGACACTTTGGACAGCTCCGGTTCATACAGCTCTGGGTATGAACGTTCGATGAGATGTTACAATTTCTTGAGGATGCTTATCTGGCTTAGGGCCAGTTGCAGCACTTGCAGGAATCCCAGTAGATGAGACCAGGCTGACAGTGGTGGAGGTAAGTGTTTCCCTGGAAGCACTGGAAGTAGGTGGTCTTATCAGCTGTGTTCTCGTACAGCCCATCAGGACGCCCAGCACAAAAAGAGGCAATGGGATCCTTGGTGGTTGTGGGTCGTGGTGTGGTAGTTGGCTTTGGAGCAAAACCTTCATATGGAGACAGCAGAAGACAATCAATCTACAAATGAACATGGTTAAAACAGTAGAAGATAGTAGAAGAGAAGAAGAAAATGTACCCATTGACACTCTGAGGTGGTTGATCAGGGGGTATGGTCCTTCTGAACAGAACGATCCGCTAAAGTCATCCATGTCCAGAGTCCACACATGAGCGCCGCCCAAAGACTCTGCAGTCATAAACTGGACCTACAAGATCAATAGAAAAGGCCATCAGGTTGATAGAAACAGGTAATAATGACTGAATCGATAAATGGAAAAACAGCTTTACTTACCTTGGAAGAAAAGCTGCGTTTGTCATCGTAGCCCACCCACGCGCTGCTGTAGGTGGCATAAGGAACCTGCTGCTCAGAGATCCAGGAAACTGCTGCAGTGTTGGTGAAGTCACAGATCTGGGAGCAGAACCGAAACAGAATATCGAGTCGTAAACAACTAAACTTGGCACAACTTTCTGCTCTAAATGTGTCTTTTCTCATTTACACGTAGATCAACATATACTGTTATAGTCTTGATCCACCGCATTTACAAAACTTTCTCGCTATCGTAATTATTTCTGGCGTGTGCCATAAAGTTAACCGAGTTCGTTAATGCCGAAGCCGCACCTCGTAGTAGGCCCAGAAGCCAGCGGTACGGGTGTAGGGCCCAGCCTCTGCGGGGCCGTTGGATGGAGCTCCCAGGCCGTTCGCCGACGTGCTGAGACGGTAGGTCCGGCCGTATGTTGGGAAACCCAGGAGCAGCTTCTCCGCTGGTGCCCCCAGAGACCTCCAATGAGACACTGAGGAGTTCTGTGGAAAAATAGTTTCAAAGTACAACGTGAAAGGTTTTACAAAGTGGATATAAAACATTCGCTCAAATTTGATGAAGGCTGTCCAGAAGGCTGGCTGGGTTGACAAGCAACAGTAAAATAGGTTCTTTAGTTTAGAATACAATGTTTACAATAAATACCACTTTAAAGTACTGGTGACATATTTTTTTATTCAATCTATATTCACTCAGCCTGAATGTAGATTGAATATAAGTTATCTTATATTTACAAGTCAATTGAGAACCTGCTGTCCAGTGTGATCGAGTTCTAGTTTCTTACGATGTTGTAGTGATATTGTGATCCGACGTCAACGGAGCTGCGGTACAGTGGGCTGTTGTGTCCAGTCACTGACTCCCAGTGTCCATGGAAATCGTAGTTCATGATGTTCATGAAGTCCATGAGGCTGTTGGAATACAGATAGAAACAGCATTTTTTTTTATCAACATGAAAGCCAAATTCATAGAAACCTGGAAAATGAGGTTGTTCTTAACAATTAGGTCTTGTGAGCGGCTACTGTCTGCTGATCCCGTTAGCCTTGGTCAATGAACGATTTCAAACTATTTCAGACTCAGATTTATCTCAGTGAAGAAAATTTGCACAGAAATATTTTAAAATACAGTTTTTCTTCCTTGTAAATATGTGTGTACACAGTGTTTTTACAAAAATAGAAAAGCAAGAATGAATTAGTGCAAATATATAGTGATCTGGTTGTGAAACTTACGATGCGATCTTGCTGACTTCGTATGCCCTGTCAATGGTTGAAACGAAGCCGGCCACATTGGCTGAAAGCAGCAGCCTTGTCTTCTTGTTTTCTGTGGCGTCATCCTGGAAAGCCTTGGCCAGCTCCTGCACGCAGACAGACAGACAGACAGACAGACAGACAGACAGACAGACAGACAGACAGACAGACAGACAGACAGACAGACAGACAGACAGACAGACAGACAGACAGAGAGAGATTTCAGTTTAGAAATGAGAACCTTGGTTTTGACACTGAAAATAAGCAAAAATCTAATGTACTGTTCCATCTACGACTGAATGATCCCACCTTACATAAGGACTAAGGACAAACTTCTCCAAAGCAGAAGTTAAATAACAGATAACAGCACATTAGAAGTTGCTGTAAGGGGTATCGATGAAGGCTCTGCTCACCGAGATCAGCAGAGTGAACCTCTCCTTGTCCTCCGGTGGGCTGCCGTTGTGTCCAGGATACTCCCAGGCCAGATTCAACCCGTCAAAGTTATGGGTGCGCAGGAAGCTGATTGCTGACTTGATGAAGGTTTGTCGAGTCTCTGGTTTGCCAACCATGGCAATGAATCTGAAAGAAAATCATTTTGCATCTGCTATAAGGATTCAGTACTTAGGAAACGTTCAGTGCCTTTAACAGTAAGTGTTGATTAATTGGGACTTACGGGCTCACTCCATTTACAGTGCCTCCGACAGACAGCAGTGTCTTCAGTGCAGGGTTGCTAAGTGACAAAGACAGGCAGAAAATAGGGTAAACCTTAAAACAAGTAAAGAAATTTTCCATCATAATTATGCCAGGCCAATGTAGTTTAAATAGCTTAGCAGTGGGCTAGAAAAATGGAACATTTCTATCCATCCATTCATTGCTATGTGGTTATCTGGGATCAAGTCCAGGAGGAATCCCTGATGTCTCTCCCCTCTGTGACACCCACAACTCATTTTGAGGAATCCAAAGAATTCCCTGGCCAGCTGGGCTATATAATCTCTCACATGAGTTTTGGCTCTTCACCAGGGAAATCTCCCAAAGAAGCAAACTGATCAAATAACCAATCTCTGAACAAGTGGGCCTTGAGATCCTGTTCTTTATGCCAGATTGTTGAAAAGGTTTCTCCAATCCTAGATACATCATACTCCTACAGTATTCCCCCACAAAATCCCCCATGGGACATGAACACAAGGTTCAACAATTCATCCGCGTCTCTTCCATAACACCCCTCTCAGGCAGCCTGGTACGGAAGGCACTGTCTCTTTCCTAAAAGTTGGAAGTGGGAGGAATGCTTGCTCCAAGTCAATGCTTTGGCTAACTCTGCTCGGTTTCCTTAGATCAGGAGAGTCAAACTCCAGTCTTTGATGGCTCTGCATCTTTCAGATGTGTCTTTTTCCAATCAAAACACTGAACTGTCTCTTCAGTATGCCATCCAGAATTCTGGATAATGAAATTAATTCTGGTTTAGGGGTAAGTTACATACTTCTATTAGATTTATCACCATTTTCTTTTTATCTCGCTTGGCGTTGCTTTCAGAGTTCCATTATATGTTTAGTCAATTTTGTGCCCCAGAAATTTTACTGCACAATGTTCTGAAACAAGGGACCAGATTAACGCGTTACTGACATTTTGATGGTACAATTGTTTATGACATTTATGCTCAAGCCATTTACTGATCTGTCAGGTGTCTGATATGTGTCCCCTCAATGACAGACTTGTTCTTACGCCCTTGGTCGCTTTGCAGACTTACGATTTCTTCAGGTTGTTAAGGCTGGCGTACATGTCCTGATCATTCCACTCAATGGTAACGATCTGGTTGAAGCTGCTGATGGTGGCCAGGCTGTAGATGACATGGGTGCAGAGGAACGGGTCAATGTTGTCCGGGGTGAATTTAGCACTGCTGGGTCTGTACTGGGCCCAGTTGGTCATGTGGCACACCAGCTTATTGGAGGAAGCTGAGGGAAAATGGAGAGGAGTCATAAAGACGGTCAGCATTCAGTCCAAAAAAAAAAAAAAAAAAATGCAACTTTATTCTTTATTTCACAGCTGAAACTCACCGATGTGTGCAAGGACCAGAAAGCCCACGGCAGCTATCAGACAAAGAGAGAGAGGACGATTATGAAGAACCAAACACAAATATAGTAATTATAGATTATACTTTACTGACAAAAATAAAATGTCACATCTTAATAAAAAAATGAACAGCAAGACCTGATGGTCTTCCTGATTGCAGAGAGACAGATAAAACATATTTGTTGTGCACCAAACCCAACTGAGCGACCTGTCTTGTTCCAGTATATATATGTGTATATATATATATATATATATATATATATATAGTTTGTGTTTAAACTGCAACACAAAACATGTTGAAATGATCTCATAAAGCATTTGCATGTGTACAATCAATGCAAAAAGTGTAACTTCAATTCAATCACACATACATTCCAATTAATCTTACGTAGTTATCAAACAGTGCATAAAACTCAGTTTAATATTCAAATTAGTTAAAAAAGTTTCCTTGCATCGGATCACTGACATATGATGATAATAATAAGAACCAACACGTTTTGGTCCTCCCCGCATTTTGAAGCAAGCTGAAGAAAATAAAAAACTTCAAAGCTCTCCTGTTGACACTGGGCTGCTGACAGGGAATTAAGTTTCTTACATTTTTGTTGAACCTCAATTACAAACAAGGTTTTCATTTCTCATGTTGCCATGTTATTTTATCTCAATATTTGGACACACCTATAACTAAAAAGAAAGTTAGACCATTTCTCAGCTGCAAAGCTGAGAAATAGAAATAGCTCCTATATTGTCTTATTATCTGCACTAAATGATCACCTAAAGAGTTCAAATCTATAATCCAGACTTTAATTATGTGATCATAATTATGTGATTATGATCACGATGAGCAAGTAGAAGGAGGAGCAGCAACAGCAGCTTGACAGTCGTATATATTTAACACACAATAAAATCCATTCATTGCTGTCGTTGCTTTGAATGCTTATCGGCTTGAAGACTGAATGAAGATAGTTTACCGAGGAGTAGTTTAGTCATTTTGTCCCGTTTGGGGTTCCGATCCCTTCACCACTGCTGCAGATCTGCAACGGCAAAAAAATTAATAACAGAAAGCATGGAGATTAAGAAATAACTAACTATATATATATATATATGTGAATTAAATTTCTCTCTAAGTAATAACATTCTGTTTGTGCATAAGACAAAAACCAGTACCGTTCTTCACGAGGAACAAAGCAGAGTCCTGCCTTCACTACAGAAGGTTCTTATTTATATTATTCTAATTAATGACTAATAGAAGGTGGCAAAGTGCAGCTGATAAGGACTCTGCGTGATGGAGAGCTGATCAAAGTGATTAATAACCCGACTTCAAGGGCGGAGCGGTCAAACATCTGGACGTCCGGGAAAATGAGCCTCAGTATCAGGCTGGGAGCAGCGATAGGTGTAATCAGTTTATACAGCGTCTCTGTAAATGAAAACCATACAAAGAAAGGCGATCAAATAAAACATTACTAGTAAAGAGTTGGTTATATCTCTGAGAAAGAAGCTTGCAACTTCCTGCATGAAATGTTGATTTGCGTCCCGATGAACTTTGACCCTGGAGCCAGGAGCATTTAATGAGCCAAAGGGGGAGCTGCTATTAAAGGGCCAATTCCACATAAACACGACTTTTTTTCACGTTGCTGGCTCACTGAACCTTAAAACTACATTACAGCCGACTAAGAAGTTTTACACGTAGAGTTTCACAAAACAGTAATTCCAAACTTACCTGAGTTTTTTTTTTTTTTTATAACTGAGACGCTGTCATGGACAAAGACAATAAAGCTTTATTGTCTTTGTGACAATAAAGGTTGCATAAGTGTCCGCACCCTTAAAGAAAAACTCACTGAGTACGTGCTCAGCATAAAGGCTTGAATCTGTTCATTTCAGTGGATATGAACTGACTATGTTTCTCTACACAAATTTTTTTTTAAATGTTTTTCAGACGTTTGTTATGAATCAGAGGATAGATAGACAAAGCTGAACTTAATGTGATGAATTCATGCATCACGTCATCCACTTGGATTGTGTATGGATTTGGGAATCAATGATTTGTTGAAATGGATGAGTTATTAGTGTTAAACAGATAAAAAAAAAAACCACTAGTTTAATTCTCTATGTTCTTCATGTTGGATATTTTGGTCTTATTTGGACATAATTGTGTGTTTGTATAAGAAATCCTTCCTGTCCAGACATCAAGTAGCAAAAAACATTTGATTTCCTTTTGGAATTAATATCATGTCTTTGAACTGAACTTTGCGGGGAGTTACTTGCATTTTATTTGAATAAAATGAAATAATAAAATAAAACAAAACAACAACAAAGGTCAGGCAGTGATTTTTATGAGTTGACATTAAAGAAAATAAACACTTTGCTCAAATATAATTCCAATGTGTTTATTTAAAAACAGCTTTACATGTTGCAATCTTCTTGCCCCTTCCATTCAGTTACAATAAAATAAATAATAATAAATAATAAAAAAATAAAAAGACCCAAAGGCAAAATAAGCCAGAACTGATTGGAGCTCGTGACTGGAACCACCTGGAGGCAGGTAAACACCAAGCATACAGCCAGGTCTATTTGGCCAACGCTCCCATATATGGTCACACATTCTTATGGCTCTGCATCGAACACTGAAGGCATTTAAAAAAAAAAAAAGCAACACTGTACAGAGTATAAAGCACAACGACACACACCGTAACTACATTCAGTGGTTCTTACAACTGCTGTGTGATGCTTTACATTTGGGAGTGGAAGACAGAGCAGGCGTTAAAAGTCATGTATAAACAGGTCATGTGTTTCATAAGCTGTCCTGGATGAGGGGTTGAATGGTGGGTCATGTTGTAGAGCCCAGATTAAAAACTATTAGGCAAAATGGCAACCTATTGTCCTTAGAAAATGTAAGCACTAAGAGGGAAATAGATTATACACATCAAGGGAAATAAAATCAATTAAAAATTTTTTTGCCCAGCCAAAATAGAAAATGTTCCCCAGGTTTTAACTTCACACCGACTGCTGGAGATAACCGACAGCAACATCACGCTGCACTCATCTGCCACCACCAGCGCCTGCCCTAAGCATCCCCGACTGCAGAAAACCTTTCCTGACTCAAAATCCTAAAACTGCAACACAAATTATGTTGAAATGATCTAATAAAGCATTCGCATGTGTACAATCAAGTAGTCTACTATCCGACCACCAGCAAAGTAAACAAGTCTGGTCGTCAAAGCCATTTAAATACGAAGACGTTCATGGATTCAGGCACAACTCAACGATAAATTAAAGGTTTGCCCTCAAAACTGACAGGAAGGTGACATTTCTACCTTTTTTTGTATTTAAATATTAATTCTGCAGTCTTCCTTCAGAATTCTGAGACTATATAAAGACTCTAGGTTGACAACAGGTCAGACTCACAAAATCACCTGTGTAGTTTAAGTCAAACTAGGGCTTCATCTAGAGTTGGACGGAAACATTTGCACCAGGCTAATTTTCTATAAGCGCTTCAGGCGTCACTCGAAGAGAAACTGGACCCAAGCTTTGCTGACCGCTTCAGGTGAGAGCTCAGTGGTACAAACAGGATGCCTGTTTATGGACTCAGATCAGAGGCCAACGGTCACAGGAGACTACCAGTAATAACTGCCTTTTATTCAAATGGTGAAATCAGCAAAACGTCTTAGTTCATAATTATTTGGTTGGACATACGCGACTCAACTGAAGCAGAACTGCAGCTTTAAATCAAAACCAGTTTCATATCTGCACTATGCACTGATGTTTTGATGAACAGGCCATGATAGCATTTTTCTCGTCAGCTCAGAAGCTACAGAACAGCAACTCTGGGAAATTCAAGTAAATCAAGTTGTGTCTAAACTGGTCAATTTAAAGTACAGATGAGTCACAAAATTCATGAAATAAAAAAAAAAAAAAAAGAAAGAAAAAAAGTTTATTGGGATTTTTTGTCTATTCTTTCACTTTTTCAACAATGAACAAACTTTTGTGAAATATGAACGTACTTGAAGATCTGAAACATAAAAAGGACTTTGGACTGTTAACTAAGAAGAACAGACAATTTTAAATTTTGGGGGCTGGAGGGGCCACAAATGGCCCCCCAGCCACACTTTGGACACCCCTGAACTAAATCCAGCATAACAAATGAAAGATAGTGCAAACAGTCTGACAAAAAAGAAAAAAACAATCACGCAAAAAAAAAAATAGAGTTCCCAGAAAAACAAGAAATATATAAATAAAAATCAAAACATTCAAATAAATAAGGCAAGAAATAAATAAAAATAACAGCAAGAACCTTCAGGAACAACAGAAGGCGGCGACTGTTCCGGAGGCCTGGTGGGTTCTGGGAACTGCAGAGGATCAGACGTGTTGCGTCAGCGCCGGTGGCCTGACCGCAGCTCGGTAGTCCTGACGACTCTTTCATCCCTCCCTCTGATTAGCCTTATCGTCAGAAAATGGTCGGCAATAAACACATCAAACATGAACGTTTTTTTACACTGCAGGCACAATTCTATCAATGATAAAGAGAGCGGACGTGCTCTGCTGTCTGAGACACTAAACACAAACACAGCGAGTCAGCTTAAAGGTCCGTCCGACTGTTGCGGTCATTTCTATTTCTAACCTACCTTAGCGGGAACATAAGTTGTTGTTTTGATGGCGTCAACTTTTTTTTTTTTTTTTTAAACTTAAATGCAAAAGCCTATGTTCTGTATTTAACACTTGCTACTGTGAGCTAATCTGAAATACGAGCGCAACAGAAACAAATCATTTTCTTCTGCAGTGCTGAGGCACTAACCTGGCGGCTACAGTGGTTTGTCACACAAAACTCTTTTCTTTTTCATCAGAGTACAAAACTCTGATTTCCTTGGTTTCAGAATGAAGCCGACCAGCTGTCTAATCATACTCCCTAAAATATCCGTGAATGCAGGATGAAACCATATTAACCCCAGAATGCCATGCTTATTAGGGCAAAAAGTAAAAAATAAATAAATAAATAAAAATATTTTAACGTTAAAAGCTTCAACTCAACTTTAACCAGTTTAAAGCATGTGCTTAGTCCCTGGTTTTGCAGAAACAATTAAGACCCTCCTCTCTAAAGATGGAGTTGAGGGGACGGAGGGAACAACATGCAGCCTTCATTCCGTCGGGTTACGCTGCTCCATGCACGTCCAGGATAACGGGAAGACGGTGAGACCTGACATGCAGAAAACAACTGCGGCACATGAAAGATTTTTGCCAAATTAAACGATGTCCATAGCTGCTCTTAGAGTGAATTTCAGATCACACATCTAGAAGCTAACAATGCTAACCATCCACTCACTCGGTTCTGTTTGTACCTTAAGAGCTTATGTTCATAAAGAACCCAGAGTGGCAGGTTCTGGTTCCCTCCACTGCATTGAGATGTTAAAACTATTATTAGGAATGAAATGTAACGTCCACCTGGAGCCTTCGCTTCACTAACAGTAACAGACAAGATCACAGGAGGCTGAGGGCCAAGAGGACCGGGCCGGTGGCCATGTGGAGGAGGGAGCAGGTCAGGGCAGAGGAGGCGTCCTTCTGCACCATCATTCCAGTTCCTGTGAAATGGAGAGAGAGAGCAGCACGGCTCAGTGTAGGTCAGAGTGTGTACATAGTCAACTGTTCTTAAGTTGATTGGGTCTTTTTTATAACACTTTCACAAGTGGATATATCATCTGTAATATACATATATGGTATAAAAAGGGGAAAAAAAAGAGGAAGAAGGTGTTATAAAATAGATGGATGGAAAGCAGGAGAAAGTTGGGGAAAACAGTTTAAAGCGGAAAAGGAAGAGTGTGTCTCCATGGCAACTTCTGCTTCCTCTAATAATCTCATTTCACTTCTCAATAGTGAAAGTCGTCACTCAGGCTGTCGTCTTACCAGAGTCCTGGGACACGATGACCTCATGAGACGGCCCGTCTCCGCCCTCGCCCCACGTCCGGATCTCCAGCAGCGCGTAGCCGTAGTCTTTAGTTAGCGGCAGAGTCACTGACGTCTTCGACTTGTCCAGAAACTTCATCACAGTCTGGTCTTCATGTCTGTACAGAATCTGAAAAATAGCAACGCAAGCAGCTCTTAAGAAAAGTAAAAAAAAAAAACCTAAAACATTAGGCCTCATAGGGAAACAGCGAGGGGGGATCTGCAACATGAATGCGTCCGTAAAGTCACCTGAAATAAAGATTCACTTTCGTCACAGGGACAGGAGAGCATTCCGGAAACAGAAGATTTGCATAAAAGTAAAAGTAACCAAAAAGGAAGAAATTCCTTTGCCCTGTTGTTGTTTTGAGCAGCAGCTGAGGTCAGTGCTGACCGGTTAGGCTTCCTGTGTTCAGAGAACTGACCTTATAGCCCAACACGGCTGACTCGTTGTGCATCGCTGTCACATGACTCCACCTCAGCGTTACTTCAGAGCCTTTGGTTTCAGTCGACACGTTTCCCGGAGGACGATTGGGAGCTGAAATTGAAGGACGAGCATTAAAAATATTATATATAAAATACTAAAATGAACTAACGCAGGTTTGGAAAATGGCAGAAAGGATCCAGTTTTCTGATACGAGTCGGCAAAGTTGAGAAAATGAACATGTTGGGCTGCATTCAGATTCAGAGGATCGGATGCTATTTTGTTTGCATCCATTCATAAAATACATATATATATATATACGATATATATATATCATATACACATAAGGTATTATATATATATACAGCTAAGTTGTAGAACTGCCATGACAACAGGTGACAAGGAAACATCCAGACTGTCATCTCAATTAGTTTTATACTTCTATACAATTTTTGTTACTAATTGTAATTGCTTTGTCTTTTCAAAGCTCAAAGAACAAAGAAACGTACACAAAAAAAAAGGTTTTTTTTGGCTGGCTTTGCTGGAATTGGTCTCTAGTTTCGTTTTCAATTATTTTTTTTTTTCATTTTGTTGAAAAAGCAACCAAGAAGGGCTGAAACTGATGCATTGTATTTCTGACTTTCTAAGTGCAACATGTACAGTAAGAATTGTGTATTGTTATTTGTTTGTTTGGCTCTAATAAAAAAGATTAAAAAAAGACACTAACAGGAAGCAGGAAGCTGAAGTACTAAAGCGAACAGAGTTACTGGATGCTGGACTTTCGAAAAGTCACTTCGTGAAAGCCTAAAAGAGGGCTGAGTGGTGTTGGACTGGAATGCGTGCGTTGCCAGGGGAGAACTGCGCCCATACGTGGTTTCCTGGTGGTGACGGTGGTGCGGGGCGACGGAGGCCCTGTGCCGGCGCTGTTATACGCCAGAACGGCCACGTTGTACCGCGTGCTCGGTCGAAGTCCGGACACCCGGGCCGTCGGCTGCAGCCCGGCTGTCCTCACCCGGTCCGCGGCCGCCTCTCTCTCGTGCTGCCGCCAGTATCGGATCTGAGGACAAACACAGAACGCAGACACTTAGGTTTCCTCTGCCCCTCCATTCGTAGTTTTGGTTTTCCAGCCTTTGCACTGCAAAAACACAACATCTTATGCAGTATTTTGGTCTAGATTCCAGTGCAAATATCTTAATACAGTTGAAATAATACAAAACTAACTCAAAAGTCATTTTCCAGTAAGATAGATGAGCTGATTTCAGTAAATGATGCCTTCATATTGATGAAAACCTTCTACTTCCAATGGCAAATTATTTCACTACTAAGAATTTTTTTCAGTGTCTCAAGTTAATGGAACAAATATTTCATCAATATTAAAAAAATTACTTACTTTAAACAATTTTCTATATCTCGCTGAAAAGTTACTTGTAAGTTAGTTTTGTCTAATTTAAGGTGGACTGAGATATTTGCGCGAGACACTCGATCAGAAATGCTGGGTGAAATTTTGTGCTTTTGCAGTGCGCACGTCACGACCAGCTGAGGTTGACAAACAGGAAAATAAAGATTGATTGGCATAATTTTATCAAGCAGTAATCAGCTGCTGACATCAGCTTTCCTGTCACTAATAAAAAAAAATAAAAAAAATTGCCTTTGCTCTGAACTGGACCGGAACCAGAACAGCTGATAATGTGAGCCTGGATTATGGCAACGTGGAGTAATAAATAATCAGTCCACCTTTTGCAATAGGTCAAAGCAATCTATATGCATACGCAGCAATGAAAACGCTGTCTGAGAGAACAGATAGTGATTTATTATCCACTGGCTCTTTCATCAAACAACTTTCCTTTCACAGAAATTACACCAGACTAACAGAAACTGAAACAAATGCATATATTAGGTAACCAAATGCACCTCGGTTCTCCGATGCTGCCCTGACTGGGCAACTTGTTCACCGTTAAACCACTTCAGCTATTTGGTACAGGTTGCTGTGCTTTGGGGGCTGGTTTTCCCACGAAGACACACAAAAATGACCGAGGCGTTTGATCTGCAGCCATGTCAGTGTGAGTGAAGCTGCTTACCTCATATCCTCTTAGGATGCCGTTGCTAAGTGGCTGGATGGGTTCCCATGACACCTGGATCTCAAAGGCTGACAGTGCTGTGGCGTTGATGCCTGAAGGTCTCACAGTTGGCTCTACGGAGGAGCGACAAACCTCATAAAGCAAACTAAATTATAACACACCAGCTAAAGACTTGACCCCACCAGTCTGTCCACTTCACTAGTAAAGCAGCTAAATCTGGTGTGGTTTCGAGCATACAGTTCTATGTTGATGACATCATTCTCTACCTCTGTCTTCCAACAACTTCAACTTAGTCTCAGTAGAATCCTTTTTAAATCTTCAGATAAATACCTTTCAGACCAAAGTCATGTAGTCAAAACAAAACAAAATAAAAACATTTACAATCAACTCCATTCCCTTGATGGGACTCCTTTAAAAAAGGTTCCTGAATGTCTAAATCTGGGAGTTTGACTAGACAATACTCTGTTTTTTGTTTTTTTGTTGTTTTTTTTTAATAAATTGACCGTTTGCAGACAAAGATCAAATCAATCTGCAAACTTAATTTTGTTATCAATTTCTAAACGTTTGTAACAGGCTTGTTCTCCTTTGAGTCTGCTGCAGGAAATCCAGAGACCAGACACTGTCACCTCCTCAGATAACAAGTGATAACTAGTTTATTGGGTTCTTTTATGTTTATATTGTCTAGTTGTGTAATTTTAAATGCTGCTTTGTGTTACAACTCCTCATCCGTCACCCTCCTTTTGCCACAGTTAAGAAAAGCACTTTCTTCTGGATGAATAAAGATCTTATTTTTATGTACAAACTGACACAACATGTAAATATTTCACGGTTGTGCCGAGGCTGTTGCTGCTCTCTAGTGGTGGAAGAGAACATGACAATGTCAAACTATTTCAAACTGTTTCTCTTGCAGTGGGGATTTTCTATGGCAGGGATGTAAAAAGTGTGAGCCATTTATGGTCCTTTGACAATACAAAATGATCTCACTGCATATATTTAGACCCCAACTTTGAATGCATTTAATCACACTTTTCAATTACATCTCAAATGATCAAACAGTGCAAGAATTCATGAGAATGTGATCGGTGAGAGTTCAAAGCTGAGCTGAACTGGAGCGAAGTGAAAGACTCACCTTCCTCTGCGGAGTAGACGTCTGAGAGCTGGCTGAACGGACCTTCGCCTCTGCGGTTATACGCTTTGATCTTTACTTCAAAAGGAGTGTAGGGCGCCAGGCTTTCGTTGTAGAAGACGTAGCGAGAGGACTCGACATGCGGGATCTGCACCTCCGACCACAGCGGCGTGTCTTTCTTCCTGAAGGCCAGAATGTAGCCAAAGCCGTCCCCGTTCTGGTACTCCCTGGCCATGGGCTGGACGATTCAGGACAAAGCAAGAACAAGAAGGGCAACGCGTCAGTGCTGGGATATAAGAGATATGCCACACCAGAACCATCTGGCCTCATGGAAAACCCACACAATGTGGCCCATACTATCGTTTTTAAACCACTTCAATGCGACAAATCGTAATTACAAAGCCTTTCTTTGCACCTGTGTCACCCCGTTCTTTCAAATATTACCAGTAAATCCTCTATGGAAGGGGAAAAAAAAATGTATCGTCATAAAACTTGGTTTCGTTGCAGAGCAGCACGCTACTGTGAGTGTCACATGAGTAATAAGACAGTGTATGATCATGGACAACACAAAGGCTGAAGGTCAGCTACTCACCGTCCAGGTAATAATCAGTTCATTGCGGTTTCCTCCCCCTCCACCGAGTCCACTTGGGGCCACCGTAGGTGCTGTGATCCAAACATGAAAACGTGGAACAGAAGGTGTGAAACCTCGAGATGGAGAAGCTTAAAAAGTACAATCTGTCTGGGAAATAGTTAAAGCATTTAAGGGAGAAGTAGCCTTGGAAACAAAATATTTCCTGACATTTGCAGAAGTTAAGAACTGCACAGTTCTGGTCGTCAGAGGTCTGTTCATTTATTTCCTCACCAGCTCTCGGTGAGCAACGCTAATAAGTTATCTTTCTATGGGTTTAAAACCCTAAAACACAAACACGACTCTTGAGTCTGTATTGTAGTTATTTGTTAAGTTCAATCATTTTTCAAGGGTTTGGTTCGGCAGCTCTAGAGAATTTCACTTACAGGAAAAAATGATTCCATTGAAACGGTTGCCAGGGCGCCAGTGTGAGACTGGGGTCTCATTTTGGGACGTTACCTGCTTGCTTTGTGCGGATGATGTGGGACGGCATGCTGGGCTCCCCGCTGCCCAGGATGTTGCTGGCGATGACCTGGAATTCATAATCCATCCATGGAATCAATCCCGTCACCCGCGCCGACTCTGCATTCCCCTCGATGTTTGCTGGTTCTGGTGTGAACATTAAAGGGTTGATTTCTATGAACCGATTCTTTCCTTTACGGCGTATTTCGAATGACAAGGTGCAACACGGAAAGAAAGATTTTGTTGTTTTAAAGAACATTTGGACTCTCATTAAATAACCACAAACAACAGCGAAGAACGTAGCTGCACCGCACATCGCTCTGGTATGTCTCACCCTGCCTGAACGGCAGATGCATGGCTGCTGGGCCGTATTGTATAATTTGTAACGACGCCGATGAAAAAAGGAGCACGTCCTGTTAAAAACATTACAGCAATATTCTTAGTTTTGCACATAATGTTTGCGTTTTACAATAAATAAAAAATAAAAATAAAACATGGAGGGAGAAACACTTTTTAAAATCTTGTAAAACGAATGTTCTGTTGAACTGCGACGGTTCGCTTAAGTTTTTCATTTCCATTTGGTGGGACAGGCTGGTACAGAACCGAGCCAGATGGATCGGTTCTGTACCTCTGTGCCGTCCCCTTCGACTAAACTGTCAATGTGTTAAGTGTTGCGACACTTTCCACGTTCATGTCTTTAAATTAAATGATGTGGCTCATTACTTGTTACCTTCTCACTTCCACTCTATTGTGCCAAGTAATAATTTGCACACAGGAATGGTATTTTGTCACACTGTCGATAGTCACACTGTAGATGTTCAAGGGTTGACTAGAGTTTGGAAGCTAAAGCTTTGCATTTTTTCATATGTACTATAGTTTACAGCACTAAAGTCCCTTGGCGCTACATTCTAGCTGTGGAGAGGTTCTGTTGAATGTGAGAGGACGATAAATCCCTCAACGAACCTCTGAAAAATGAGTCTCTCTCACTTCCTGGCTCAAAAAGTGATTTTGCACATGATGACATTTTGCCCGTTGGACAACGCGCCACGTCATCACACACGTCATCACACACGTCATCACACACCTGTCATCACACGTCATCACACACCTGTCATCATCTGCCTCCACTCTGACGAGAGATACGATCGACCCATTATGACGTATTTGCCAATGGGACTGTGGTTGTCATAGCCGCGGCTCCACTTGAGGTTCACTGACGTCTCGGCCACGTTCTTCACCAGCAGACCACCAGGGGGTCCTGGGGGTCCTGGGCACCAAAACAGCGCATTGTGTCCACAGTATTCACATGAATCAGAGAATGATCATATATATATATATATATCAGGTGTCAGGAGCTCTGACGTCACTCACCTCGCACAACCAGTTTCGCAGATGAAGACGCGCTGTCCACCACAGTCTGAGCTGTGCAGGTAAAAATCCCGGCCTGACTCAGCTGAGCGTTCACAATCAGCAGGTCGCCGATGTTTTCCTTCTGAAAGGACAGAGACAGACGGAGCACAGTTAGGTTCTGCTCTGCCGAGTCACTGGCGGCGTTTCCATGAACCGTATAATTACGCAAATTGGAAAAATATATTTGCTTAATGGAAATACGGCAATTTCAAAAACAACCCCTCGTTTTTTGTTTTTCTGTCGAATTTTTGCCGCTAGAACGATGTGGTTTTTCATTTGTATCACATCACATGAGTCACGTGATCAACAGCCCGCTGGTTACTACAGGCGGAAAAGACGAAGAAAAAGACAGGAAGTAGCTGGAGCATGGACGATACGTTTTTAATGACTTATTGCTTGAACGAGTTCAGTGGCGTGTGATTGTCACTGCGCAGCTCCGCAGTTGCAGAATCCTGGAGGGAAGGGGGCGATTCGACATCAGCGGAATATATCAGAAATGTTTTGCGCACATCTGTACATTAAAAATATTTCAGTACAAATGAATGACATAAGAAACTAATCAGACGCAGCATCTCCTGTGAAGGTCCTCTGCTGTAAAGTCACCAAGCATTCTATTTTAGTCACATGCAGCTGAAGCCTCTGTGTGATGAATAGTGTAATTTTATTCTTATTCATAGATGGGCCATACTTGAAAACAGAACAGTGATGAAAGCGCTGACCGTGCTGTGAATTCCAGGTGTGGTGTAACAGAAATCAGCAGCAGACAGAATATGTATATAAAAGAATGAGATCCCACAGCAGACAGAAACGTCCTTCTACAATCAGGACCTCAGGCTGTGCCACAGAGATGAGGTATGAGGCTCTGGGTCACGACGCTCACCGCCTCCACCCGCTGGTACGGCCCCGCCGAGTTCTCCAGGTCCAGCGGAGCCCCGTTGAGGGCCCAGGTGAAGGTCAAGTCCATGGTGGGGTCGTGGGAGGCGTGGCACTGCAGCGTCACGTTCTCCCCCTGGTTGACGTCGGCGTTGGAGGGAGCCAGTGTGATTTTGGTGGCATCTGCGAGTTAAATACGTGTATGTAAATATTAAGAGAGAATATTGAGCTGGAATGAATAAATCCACATAGGAAAAAAGCTACAACATTTTCTGAGGCGAGCTTTGTGGACGGATGAAGCTGGTGCTGAAATGCTTGGTCAAGATTTGGTCAAAGATCACAAATGAAGTTGTCATGATCTGTTGACAACAGCAACCAAGTGTGTTTCTGACGCAACAGGAAGCGACTGATCAGCATCTCAAAAGCTCACATAGTACCTGAGCTACAGCCCTAGATATAGCAGCAGAATTCAAACGATCTCTTCCAATCCGTCGACGATAACAGGCAACATTAGATCTGCGGCAAACTAATTGGATGAACTTCAAGTGGCAACGGGGGCCCAGCCAGAGTGCAGAGAGTGTAGTGTTAGGTTTCACCGAGACGTGAAGCCACAGTTCACCTCTGACAGACAGGTGTCCGGTGCTGTTGGCTTTGCCCAGGTAGTTCTCAGCAAAGCAGGTGTATTTTCCTTCATCTGCCCGGCTGATGTTGTAGATCCACAGCGTGCCGTCTGGAGTCACTGCGATTCTGGCAGGAGACAAACGTGAGGCGTAAAACAAAACCAAAACTCAAAGCCGGCTAACCAGAGCCCTGCGAACAGATATAAACACATTTTTCTGTCTTATTTTTATATAATCTGTTTATCGGTAAGAAAAAAAAAAAAGAAAAAGAAAAGAAAGACTTTTTTTTATTTATTATGAAATTTCAATGTCTGACAAGGGGGGAAAAAATCAAATCTGAGAAATGTTTGTCTTTCTTCTGCCTGGGAGCAACAGAGCATTTTTTCCTGTTTCTGCTGCAGTCTGGTACCTGCTGCTGTTGGTCAGAAGCTCCGTCCCACGGCTCCAGAACAGGATGGGCTTTGGCGCCGCGCGAGGGCGACACTCGATCACCACCTGGCCGCCTCTGGCTGCCGGGATCAACTTCCTCACCGGATTCAGCCGGAAATCCGGAGCCTGGACTGGAACAGGGACACGGGAAGTCAGAATGCAGCGTCATTGAGTGTGTAAGGACATTTTATTTATGCAACTCCTTCAAACTCCTTCAAAAAAAAAAAAGATGATTCACAGTAAGTTCTAAAATTATATGAAGCAGTGGTGCACAAAAAGTATTAGGAGCAAATGAAAAAGAGAAAAAGCAACAGAAGTGGGTTTAATGTTGTAAGGCTAAAAGTATTTCAATGTCAAAATGAAACTGCAGCGTAACAAACGAATGCACAAGAGCATTACCCCATTTTACAAAGAGCTGCTTTTTTTTTTAAAGAAACCACTGAATCCACAGTTCTCTGACTCACAGAGAGAGAGAGAGAGAGAGAGTTCACATGGTGTTTAAAGGCCCAACACAAGCATTTTTAAACATCTGTTTCTTACCTTGGACCCTCAGCTCGGCAGATGAATAAATAGTGCCGTGTTTGTTCTCAGCCACACACTGGTACATCCCTGAATCCTCCAGCGCCAGGTTGCTGATTTTCAGATGCGCTCCGTTCACCGTCACCCGCTCCTTTGTTACGACAAGAAGCATGAACCAAGTGACGTGAGGGAAAGGGTGAAGTAATTGTCAGTACTGTCTTCAATTGAACAGCGAAGCGGCCAAGCAAGAGCTAATTTAGTTATGGATGAAAACCAAGAAGCTCACATCAATCGATCCTAAATGCAGCTGTAAATTAGTTCAAACTAGAATTTCACCAGGGAAGTATGATGTAAAGCCAGGACTTTATGAGCTCAGGAACAAAATATCTGAAGCAGGATGCAGGATATCTACAGGAGCAGACATGATCAGCAGAGGTCCTGTCTGTTACCTGTGTGGTGAGAAACAATCCGTTGCGTATCCAGCGGACAGCGGGTCGAGGTTTCCCAGCAGCTAAGCAGCTCCAGTGAAGTTCTGAGCTGATCTCCACCTCCGAGTCGCTCATCACCTGCAACCACTCCGGCTGGGCTGCAGGAATGAACCGGAAAGAGAGAGAGAGAGAGAGAAAGAGAGAGAGAGAGAGAGAGAGACAGAGTGAGAGAGAGAGAGACACAGAGAGAGAGAGAGGCTGGTCAAACAAAGACAAGACATCCCAGATGAATGACATCACTACAATCCTCTCTGCGCGGTACCTTGCACAATGATGCGTCCCTGGTATGTGTCCCGTCCTTCTGAGCTGTAGGCTTCACACTCATAAATTCCCTCGTCGTCAAAAGAGAGTTCTGGTAGGACGAGGGTGTGACTCTGTGTAGAGGAGCCTGCTTTGGACGGCATTAAACCATCGACCTTCCTCCACCGAAGCTTTGGGACTGGACTGAAAAATACAAAAGTATTTAGAGCCATCTGCAGTCAGAACAACAACAAATCAGTGAGTCACGTGTGACTGCTCAGTCACTGGAGCGACGGCAAGATTAAATCTGTGTTTTCATCTGGATTAAAACACAGATTTTAATGAATGTCTGAAGCTTCTTATCCAGGAACTTTGTGAAGCTGAACAGAACTCACAAATGCTACTCCTTGTGAACAAAGTTTGCTAAATAAAAAAAATTGTTTTTAATAAAAAAAAAAAATGCATATTTATATAAACAGAGGTCCTATGTGTTGCATATATGTCTTTCTATGTATAAAAATTTTAGCTAAAGTCCATTTTATCACATTTTTGATGAGGCGCTGCTGCTTGATTTTATTTTATTTGACCACTGCTGCAATAATCTAAATAAATAAATAAAATAAAAACAAGCTCCAGTTTCATTGTTTCTAAGTTAAATGTTTAATGTGTTAAAGAAAATCTGAGTGCTTACTTTCAATCTCTTTTAGAATTTAGAAATTCCAAATTTTATTTCTTTCTTTCCCCTCTTTCTTCTTTCTTAATTGAAATTTATTAGTATTATTACCATTAAAAAAAGTTCCTTTCTTATCATTTTAGTATCTTGCACTGACATGGCATATAAACCAGTGGAGTGTTGGCATATAAGGTTACAGAAATTTTGAGAATAAATGTATTTTCATTTCAAAAATATACAAAGCATATATATAAATTCTTGTTCCATGTATTGTGTGCAAACTAGGCTTCCCAAAAAAGAGAATAATATTGGACCAGGTTTTGAGTAAGTTGTGTATTTTTGCAGTCTCTTTGCTTTTATCAACCCTTTGATCAACTTCTGCTCTGTAAATAAAGTTTGAGGTGAGTTGAGTGGAAATGTGAGTTCATTTCTAATTTCTAATTTCTTGTTGAAAACGTACTTTCCGTTGGCAAAGCATTCCAGTTGGACGGCGTGTCCAGTGAGGGCGTACGTCTCCGCTGGGAAGCGCAGTCTGATGCTTGGTGCTGACCTCCTGGGATTGGCTGAAGAAGAAAAGCGAAACAGATCGTTTCATGGTGCAGGATGAGTTTGGGCTTCGACATCGAAAAATGATCAAAATTTTGATCTTATTACATGAATAATAAAGTTCTTTAAAATCACTATAAATATGAACGGACATGAAAACGTCAGTCACAATAAAGCTGTGGAGGATTTGAAGAGTCATAAATGTTCTTCATTCTGACAGACCTTCACAGAACTGAGACAAAAGATGTTCTGCTGTCTGATTTCTCAGAGCCAAACTTCCAGGCTTCACTTTGGACGCCGATTCGTTGGTCGTGGAAAAGTGGCAAATATCATGTGTGTGTGTGTGTGTTGAATTTTCAACCAATCCAGTCTGTTCACTGATGTTGTAAGTTACGCTGGACTCTTAATGCAACTTTTGTAAAATTTCAACACACGGCTACATGACTGCTGAAAATATGTCTTTTTATGTCAGGTGATCAGCTTCACAGGACAAAGTGGCTGATTGTGTTACACACACACACACCACGCACACACACACACACACACACACACACCTGATACATACATTCTGATAAAAATGCTTCAATCCTAAAACTCAAAAAAAAAAACAAAAAAAAAAAACAATTATTCCACCACACTAGACATCCGGTGATCTTACCGTCTGGCATTACAGTGAGCAGGCTGCCTTTGCTGAAAGTGCTTTTGGTGCTGATGTCCATATTGATGGTAGTGAAGCAGAAGTAGTTCCCAGTGTCGTTTAACTCTGCTTTGGCCAAGTGGAGGTTCCCGGTGACCTGCGACACAAACCAGCGGCCGTCGTCCTTTCTGATGAAGTTGGGAAACTCGTTGAAGTACCAGCGGTAGGACAGAGCTGCAGAAGACAAACCGCAATCAGGAATTACACTGATCATGTTATGGTTACAGAGAGTTGCATGTTAAGGGCGTTTCAGGTGTTACTTGCTCTTATTCCAAAGAATTTTAAGGTTTTTACCCAACAGCTTTAACCTACAACTCATTTTCCAGACACATACATCTAATTTACTCTTTTATGGTTCCAAAAAAAATAACTTCAAAATGTATTTTAAGTTAGAACTTAAAAACGTGACTTCGTACTAGTACAGTCGCTTTCTGATGACATAATAAGACAAGTGCAAGTCTCAGGGTTGTCATGGTGATATCAATCAAGGCTCACGGGTTTGCATTTCCACTCGGAAAGTAAAAAAATATATATAAAATTTTACAAAAACGGGGCTCATGTCCAGTTTATTATATATTCCAACAGACACTTTATTTATAAAAGGTCACATTAGCATTACGTGCTGGGCCAGTGTGAGTGTTGGCAGCATTATGCTGAAGCGCTGCAGCAGAGGTGCTACCTGGGTAATGTGGGGGCGGCTGACAGGCAAGCACAGTGCCGGCGCCCTCATACACGGTCTGTGAAGTCCTGCTGTCAGGAGAGAAGTCATGGAGATCTGAAGAAAGATGAAAGCGCAGAGATTAAGGTGGAAATATCAAACACCAAAGACTCCCGACACACGGAGGGCTCAAAGGAGGACTAATGCTTTAAAACCGTGAAGATCTGGTGCTAAATTAAACAAAGAGCAACTCATCCAGACAGGCCTGACTCACAGCCGAACTTGACGTTAGCAGCTCGGCTGATGATAGTCCCACACGGGTTCTTAGCCAGACACTGGTACGATCCGGTATCGTGGGAACTGTCAGGGCTGCTGATCACCAGGCTGCCAGCCACCAACGTGTACCGGCTCAAGCCCAGCTCCAGGACTGTGCCGTTCAGTTTCCACCTGCAGGGTCAGAGTCAACGGAATAAAAACAAACCATACAGAAAAAACGGATTTCACGTGTTTTACTTTACATGGGCCACTAGTCAATTTGTTCTCCAGTTAATAAATATCCTGCTGTGAACCACTGCATCTTGTCATATGGATGAAACTTCAACAAAAGTAAATGTGAACCTTTCAGGCTATTCCTTTGCTGAAATGTTTTCAATCACTCCATAATTACACACTTTTCGGGTTAGTAAGTATAGTTAGGGCAAGAAAAAAATAGCCGATGTGTTGGTTGTGCATAAACACGGTTGAAATGAACCCAAAAATAAATGGAAGTCAACAGAGTCTGAATATGGGCAGAAACACAAATTTGTGTGTGTGTGTGTGTGTGTGTGTGCGTGTGTGTGCGTGTGTGTGTGTGTGTGTGTGTGCGTGTGCGTGTGTGTATGTGTGTGTGTGTTACCCACGAGTAGGTTGCGGGTGGACTGGCTCTGGCCTGGCAGCTCAGAGTTATTTTGCCTTCAGTCAAGCCCTCTGGGTAAATTAAGCTGCTTGGCTGCTCTTCAAACACCGGTCCTCTGTCGTGACCCGACACACACACGTTTCCTACTGGAAACCAGATTTCAAGGAGGACAGGTTGGATCAGAAGCATCTCCACATGTTGCTTTGTTGTGCGATACTAATAACGCGTAAAAAAAAAAAAAAAAAGGAAAAAGAAAAAAGCTAGTTTGCATAAGTGGGATGTTTTCCGCCTTAAACTTTGTGGTGAGGTACTCAAACGTTTCCTCATTTTGTAATAGAAATTACAGTCGTTAAAATTTTGCAGTGGTGCTGCTGGTAATGACAAGTACAAGAGCCAAAAATGATATGAATGAGGAAAATTACCTTCATAACTTTGCATGCAACAAATGCACCTCACAAAGGAAGCTAAATATTTTCATCAGTATTAATATGACTGCAGAGTATTTTGCCTTTATCTCATGACTTACAGTAAAAGTTATTTTCAACGTTTCACGGTGTGGCATAAGGCTACTTTTAATGCTTAAAACAAAAACATTCATATTTTTCCAAACATGGAGAGTGATGAAACTCTTCACCTAATATGATTTAATTGTCACTATGATCATCACAGCAATAAATACCTCCAAACAGTGCGGCAGGGTTTCAGGAGCGTATCAGTCATTGCTGCTCGTGTGTGTGTTTGTCAGCAGAAACGTTAATCTGTCTAATAACTCAGAGGCACGAAAATTGAAACTTACCAGCTGCCTTCAGAGCAGCAGAACTGAGGAAAAGCAAACCCAACAAAACGTCCATCCTCTGGATCCAACTGGGTCACAATCAGCAGAGAAATGTCTCCCTCCCAGGAAGGACTGTCCGCTCTGTGCCTGAGCAGAAATGATGGAAAAAATACTTTCATGAAAACCTGAGAACGTGGAATCCCAGTTGCTGCAGCATGAATGTAACCAAATGAAGCGCATGTACCGGCAACACAGAGCAATTTCCACAAACAGGTAATCCACCTTAAAAAAAAAAAAGAGTTCATTTGTTACAAGTAATACAATTAAGTTTATTCAAGTCAATATAAACGAATTAAGTTTGACAAACTCCGACGACACTCCACAAATCAACTCAGATTTTCAAACAACCTTTATTGTCAAAGGGAATATGGATTTCTGCAAAAATAAAGACGAATTACATAAAATATTTAACACAAAATGAATGATTGCATAAATATCCACCCACTTTAAGTCAGTATTTAGTAGATGCACCATTGGCTGTAATCACAGCAGAGTGGACAGGCTTGCATATTTGGACACTGCAAAGCTGTTCTGATGAATATTCATGCAGTCACTTATGTTATGTTAATATTTTTACTTAATAGGCATTGTTTGTGGAAATCAGCCTTCATTTTGACATTGTCAGGTTTTTGTTGATTGTTTTCTTGACTGTGTTTTAATTGTAAAAACAAACACGTTGGTAAAACATCCAAAGTGGAGAACACGTTTTATAAGCGCCTTTACAAAGCTGGAACAATCAGAGAAAATAAACACTGGAAATAATAAATCAAACAATTTCAATATATTTCACTGAAATAACTACCCTGAAAAAAAACTGCAGCAGAAACAGAAAATGGTCAAACAAAAGTCAGAGTGAAACTTAAAACGAAATTGAACAGTAATAAAAGCTTTTTTATAAAGTATCTGTGTTTCCAACAGTTTGATGATTCAGATTTTTCTTTCTCGTTAACATTTTTTGGGCGTTGCGGGGGCTCCAATGACGATGGTGTCCAGTTTTGTTTTGGTGTGTCTGATCCGTGGTTTCTGGGTAGGAGGGGGGTTTCTCATTTACACACAATGGACAGGTCATCACTCCTGACCTGACTGTCTGTGACCTTCGAGCAGTCTGTGGTTGTCTATTAAAGCCGTCTTGGCTTTCCATTCAGGCTGCGGCTTTATGTCATAAGTACATATCTTTATTCACATCAGAGTTTTTTTGCCGTATCAGAAACGGAGTCGCATTTATTGGCCGAGATGCTGAGAACAAATGAAGACTTCGATAACAAGCGCTCGAGACGTTTAAATAAGCTTTAGGGGAAATACACTGAGGAGAAAGGAAGGAAAATGTGTCACTTCAGCTGCTGGAACAGACTCAGTGGTTTAGTTTCCTTCAACTGAGACATTCATTTCTTGGTTTGTGTCATTTTCTGCAGCAGCAATATAATCTAGAACTTGTCCTCAAAACTCAAAAATCTAAAGTGTGGAATAAATACAGAGGGGAGTTAAAGTCGTTTTCATTTTGAGCCACATTAAGATCATGAATGTTCTCAAAGGGTCGGTCATTGTGCCAGGGCATATTAATAAAACCCATTGCCAAACTGTTGAAATGTTAATAAAAAGTTGTCTCTGCAGTGCATTCAACAAGTATTATCAAATAATACTGAACATGTTTTCCCATTGGTGGAATTTGGCAACACAGAGATAAAAACTGCTGCTTCAGTTTGATTGATAAAATGATATTCAAGCACACGAGTGTTGCTTGAATAGACCACGTTGAAGGCTCTATGTGGTCCTCTAGTGCAGTGGTGGTTGGCCCATAGGGGGCGCTGAGGCGTCACCCTAACTTATGTGGAGAGGGGAAAAAAATATAAAAAAAAAAAAAAAAGATCCATAAACATTAGAAAAAAAAAACTGTACTAGTAAAACCATTTTTTTCTAAATAGTGCATGTCTAAGTGTAACCTGAATTATATCCCCCACTAACAATGGGGGACATAATTAGTGGGGGATATAATTCCCCCACTAACAATATAATACACATTTAACAGGGAGTTTTCCAAGCAGACTTTAGCCAATCATGTTTGGTTGCTAAGGGAAAAAAAAAAAAAGAAATAAACATTTGGCTAATCAGCTTCACTTCTTTGGGCCTATTTGAATTTTGGAGAGGAAACTTTGACTGGATTCTCCATCCTGGATGACAATGGAGAGGATTTTTACTGATGGCCAATAAGCTGCGGCTTCTGTTTCATCAGTTTTAGCTGCCATTTTGCACGGCTCTTTTCAGCCTCTTGTTTGTTCAGAGTTAAACTTCTAGACAATCAGACATCAGTTTGACATTTCCCACTGCTTAGTGTCTGACTCAGAGTGTTGACACTGATTCGATGAATAAATATCTCGCAAGTCGCAAGTTAGTGAAAAGACCTATTTACTTTCAGCTAATTCAACTATGTCATATGATTATTCTGCACTAGGAAAGAGAAATCTACTGGCACATCAACTCCACTGAGATTTTGTTCACCAGCTGCCACTGCTTTCATCCAGAGGGCCATGTGAGAACCTGTGGCACTTCTATCAGTGGGCCTTCCTCTGCTCAGATCTAACAGAATTAGCCAACATAATATGAACTCCCTCAACACTGTCACTATTTATTTATCCTTATAACATCGGTTCTGCCAGTCACGATAGCAAATGGACGATAAATTGTTCCAGAAATCATTGCAATACATGATAAAGCTGTCTTTGAGTTTATTTTTCAAAACCATCTCTTTCTGGTAATTGAATATTCGCTCCTCTCAAAGACCAATAAACTTTTAATTTTGCACATACGACTCCACTCTGCCAAATGGGAGATGTTGCAAATATCCAAAATCAAATGGATTGCGATACATCGACCTTCAAAAACATTAATCGTCAGGATGTAAATGATCGTTACTTACTGCAGGCTTAACTCTGAGGTGCTAATAACAACGCTTTTGCTGCCTAATGCATCCCGACCACTCATATCAAGCGATCATGTGTGAGGTTAACTTCATGATGATCTGCCTGGTCTGTGCAGAGGGAGCAGACTGGCAGCCTCAGCCTATGAGGACGCTGGAAATGGAGCATGGACTCGTCAGGGTTTGTGTGCAGGGAGCTCTGCTCGATGCACAAGAAGAAGCTGATGTGTTCTTGTGCAAAGCCCTGGTCAGAACAACAACAAAAAGCAGCAGCATCCCGGAGGAGGGGGAAGATGATCTGGACCGAGCCGGGGAGGGGACGGTGCTCTAGGGTTGTTTACCTTCTGCAAGATGCTCCGCTTGGAGCCGCGATGCGGAGGGAGCTCCGTCCGACGGAAGATGGAGGGCGGCTGGCCGGGCTGGCCGCGCTGGCCGGGCTGGCTGTCCTCTCCTCCCGGGTCGGTCCTCGTCACCACCGTCGCTTCGTCTCCGCCAGTGGAGCCCAGATCCGCCGCTGCTCTCTACCTCTGTCTGGTCACTTCCCTCCGTGTCATCCCTCCTTTCTTTGAATCGCGTTCTCGTCCCGTCACTGCAGTCAAGTCAGAGGAAATGCAGCAACTTCCGGTCTGTTGAAGCGCACAAAATTTTGCAGTGCGGCCCTCATTTATAACAACAGCCTTGATGCTATTTCTCCCTCAGAATGTAAAATATGATTGAAAAGCCCGTTTATTGGAGCTTTATCACCAAGGGAAACACATTAAAGAGATGCATTCAACAGAGATGGACGTTTTAAAGTCTTTGCTGCTGTTAATTGATGGGATTATATGACATTTGAAAGTAGAATAATTACATCAGACCAATAAAAAAAAAATACTAGTAATAAATACAGAAAAAAAACTGGCTTAAAGTATGTTTGATTCCAACTGCAGCACGTCAGGCTTCACATCACTGACTGAGGAAACTGCACTCTGGATGTCAAGCATCAGAGATTCATTCAGTGCCTCTCTACTCTTCTGACAAATCTGAGAATTTAGAGAGATATTTCCTCCTTGTGAAGCTCCTGTTGCTTATGATGCCATGACTTTCCAAAATTTAACAATAGTCATTTTTTCTGCAAAAACTGAATGAGGGAGCTTTCATTGACTGTGACCAATAAAAATGAAAAGAAATAAAGACTAGAAATATTTCAACCTATTCATAATGAATGCATGTACACAGGTTTCACTTTCTGTAATCACTGACAAAGAATATCCAACTTTTTCACAATTAAAAAAAAAAACAAAGTTTTGATTGTCTAGAGAGATTTAACTGTAAATATTCACTCTGCCGAAACATAAACCCAAGCTTTTATTCTGAAGGCAACGCGGGTCAGTTTCCGGTAAGGGTTTGGCTCCCGCATCCTGGTGCGCATCGGGCGACGCACCAGCGCTGCAGACCACCGTGAGCTCCAACACCACCTGAACGCCTCACACACATATGTGAAAGTCTTTTACGTTTAAAAAAGTTAAATAATGTTCCCGACGGAGAGCGCATGCGCAGAGAACGACTGTCTAAGCTCTATTCAACCCCCCAAAATACAAACATTTTAGTGCACGAGTTGCATGTAGTTTGTGATTGATTCAGATTAGGATGCAGGTAAAGCCTGGTAGAGTTGGGGCCCTGGTGTGAGGGCCTCAGACTGGCCCCCAGCAGCTTCTCCTGCCCCCCTGATGCGGCTCTGCGTCAGTCCTGCCCCGCTGTGAGATCCAGCCTCTCTTCATTTCTACTAGTAAACAAACAGTTTCGTCCACATCTAACATCAAGCTGCTTGTCCTGCAAGCTATAATTTAAAACAAACAAAAATAAAGAATGACTAATTACTTCAGGCGTTTCTATAACTCATTTTCTTTGCTACTTTACTTTCTTTTTCCGTTTGGGACTCTGACCAAATTGTAGGCCTCCAGCTGATAAATGTGGTTCATCGTAAAACACAGGATCACATTTGGTTACTGCAGATGTGAAAACGACAGGAGATCCCTTCCAGTGAATCGCAGATCTAAACTTCTTGACTTTTCTCCAGGCTTGTTTGTTTGGGTGCCTGGCAGAACAAAAGCATACAGCGACGAAGGAAAAAACCAGCAGAGCCCATGTGAGCGTCCTTTGTTTGTGGGCCTTGGCTGCCTAGAAGTGAGGCAGAAGCTGGGTGGCAGGTGCTGTCTCCACTCCTCCTCCCCTTCCTCCCAGGGGAGCCGGGCTGTGGGTGGAGTCGTCTTACCAGTAAGAAGAAAGAGGGCTCTCCAGTTCTGCACCGCAAGCAGAAATCATCACATAATTCGAATTTACTGTGTTTGTGCAAAATACTCGACAGTCATGGCTTGTATATTCATGTAGACGTTTTTTTTTTGTTTTTTTTTAGAAAGATGAGCTGGGAAATGACATTATTTCCTTTCTCCCTGCTCGTAATAATAATCTGGAACAAAAAAAATTGTTCGAAAAAGGTTGAACTCAGAGCCAGCTCAGGCACTGCAACAGTTAAATGCTTTTTATTGTTCAGTTTTTCTTTGAATATTTGAGTGGAGTTTAATGTGTGAAAGTTTGATTGAAATAATAAACAGTGGGGACATCCTGCTTGACAAATGGCTTGTGAGGAATCATAAAAGTTTCAGCAATGAGCGACAAATCCTTAGTTACAAGTGAACAGGGTCATCATGGAGGTTGAGGGGTGGAGCTCAAAGATAAACTCTCCCAATACACAATATTTATGCATTAGCTGTTCCAGTTTTGGTTTACGGTGAGGGCTCCATGTAAAGACAACGTGTTTGAGTTCAGCCTGAAACAGGCCGAAGGATTAACTCAGAATAGATTGTTGCGATGAAGGCGGAGTTCCAGAAAGAGCAGGAGCTTCTTAAAGAGACAGAGGCCCAATTTCAAGGCATTAAATTGCAAAGTCAAATTTCTTTTAAGTCATTTTTGATATACATACCATTTATACGACAACTGAAGGTAACATAGTTTCTTGATTATGCTATAAGATGGAACTATGTGCATGAAATGCTGCCCTGTTAACGCAGCAGTTGCAGCAGAAAGTCCCCGTCGGCTCTTGAGACTAAAATTGTCTGCATGCGTTTCTTTGCTAAGCAGCTCAAACTCCTTCAGGTTGAATAAAGAGAATCTCTGAGCAGCAGTTTTGAAGTCACGCCACAAATTTTAGGACTGAAATGTTCTAACACATGACTATGTTTTGATCTAAGTGTTATTGAAGCCTCAAACTCTTACCCATTGATCAGTGTACCGCTGCTCAGCAATAGATTTGTGGTTTTTATAGAACAGCTGTCGATATCCCGGCCTTGAGATTGTGAACGCAGTTGTTGTCAGACGTGAAGCTTGCACTTTGCATCAGTCATCACTGTGTAGAAAAGCTCACATTTGCCATGTACAGGCTATCATATTTCCAAGTTGCTAAGGACAGCAAGGCAGGTCCAGCTGTGCCGTGAGACTGCATCCATCTGTTGGCCAGAGCAGCACGATCAATACTGCTGATATTAATGATGGTTAAAAGCCTACGGAGAAACCGGAGAGATTTTCTTCAGCCTGAAGCATGGAGAGTTACCCCGGGGGATGCTGAATGTCCTGCTTGTCCAATACAGTCAGCTCCAGCTAACTTCCCTAAGGTTATGAGTAGATTTTTGATGGGAAATACAGCATATGTCTGCCTTCATTGGGATGTTGTAATAAATTGTAAATGTAGGCTGTACATGTCACTCTTGACGACTTCACACAATCCAAAAATTCATGTGGAAAGAAGAAGATCGTCTCAGCTTAACGATTGTAATCTATAAATGTACAGGCTTTGCGGACGCAAACCAATGGGATTTCAAGTAGCATTATGTCTTGGTATTCTAGCTTCCTGATTGGCTGTACCCATAAGAGCAGAGATAAGGAAGACTGCTTGCTTCTGCAGTACCGCCAAGACGATTTCCACTGTACGTATTATTGCATATTAAGGTGTTTGAACTAGTAAAATAGGGAGCTGTAAACTTTTGAAGAGGGAGTCTCAAGTAACCCCCTGGAATGCTGGGGTTCCACGGTAACTCAATGGATTAGATCCACCGTGATTGTATATGAATGAGGAAGTGTGTCTCTTTATGCACAAGCTTTTCCCAAAGTCAGTCAATCAAGCTCATTTGGGTCACACATTTCTAACAAGGCATTTCAAAGTGCTTCACATCATAAAAACACAAAAATACAAAGTGATAGAAAACTTAGTATTTTTCTATCAACTGAAACATTACATTTTGCCAAGTCCAAAACCGTCACACATCAAAATGTTGGACAGTGTTTCATTTATTATGATTAACGGTAACAAAGTAGGTGGGCGTTTAGTCTGGATTTAAAGGAACTCAGTGCTTCAGCTGTTTTGCAGCTTTCCGGAAGTTTATTCTAAATTTGTGGTGCATAGAAGCTGAAAGCTGCTTCACCAAGTACTATAGACTTCCTGGCTGCAAGCTTCAGGGAGAACTCCTGATGGAAGAAGGATCCTCCTGTTACGCCACCAAACTCGTCCATCTCCTGCTCCGTGAAGCGCAGCTAATGTGTGCCGTCATCACAGTGTGACACATTAACGCCCACCACAGCACACCACCTTCCTCTGCCCTCCATCTGTCTCTCTCTTGGGGCCTCCAGAGTGACTGCTTTATGAGGTGGCCCAGCAGACGACCATTAGCTCTATTACACACGGGGAAACACCAAACCACAGCAACAAATAGGACTCCCATTGTTTCCCTGCCCCGCCTCTTCCACTTTGCCTAATCAGAACATTTTGGGACTCAAGCCATAAACAGGTGGATCAATAATATTAAATGTAACAGCATTATTTTCATGTCTATGAGTGAAAAGCCACGTCAGCTCACCTCTGCAATATGTCAGCCGAAGCTCTTCCTGTTGCTAGCAGACTACCACGAATAAAGGACAGACACTCGTACTTTAATTGTCCTGATTGTGCTGCTATAGTAACAATAACTACTTTAAAGTGGACCGCTACCTGCTGCAACAATTTTCCTGTGGAACGTAACTCCAAATTATTTTTTAAAATCTATTTTATCTATAAAATAGATTTTTTTTAAAATCTAATTCATGGATTTAAAAAAAAAAAATTTGTAGAATATTTTAAATGAAATACTGCTTAGAATGCCAAGATACCCAATATCTAGGCCTGGGCTAAATGCTGCCTGATTCACTATTGGCCAGGATTCGCAAAACAGCCAATCCAAGAGCTGCATTCATTTTCCTTGGCTCTGACTGGCTGAACCCCGACGAACAGAGAAAAGTAAAACCCTAGCTGCTGTGGTAGTGCTAAGCTGTTTCATCTGTGTGCATTAATACATATTGAGGAATATTAGGTATTTAAGCTACTTTAAAAAAAGGACATTTTAAGCAGCATTTGTTTAAAAATAGTGGTCCCTAGTCTCAGCAAATGGCGGTCCACTGTGTGCACTGTAATCCTTCAAAGTGTTTATCCATCACACTGCAGGAAATAAGCTGCTCCCTCTATCCGTTTTTTTTTCTTCTGCAATACAAAGCTTGAACAATTGTTTGACATTTCTGCTACCGTAATGTTAATGTTTACAGAGTAAACATTAATGTTTCCTCTGACTTCTTGTTGCCCTTCTGTTGATCAAAGGTGACAGTGTTATGATTTACGATTCAATTTCATCTAACGGAAAGAGACGAGTTGCAGAAAGGATAAATGATGGACATAGAGGTCCAGCCTTGAAGGAACAAATACATGGACTAGATTTTCTCTCTGAATGACATTTTTAATTATGGGAATATTGCAGAGGTGAAAGAAAGCAAGTCATCTTAATGCTGCTATGCCACTATTCCCTTGATCCCAGCAACGTATTACTTTTCAATATGAAGCCACGCAGGCTGGGATAGCTTAAGAAATATTTTCGGATCGTAAAGTCTGAATGAGCCAAACTGTTATAATTATTGTAATTCTGTTATCTTGCAACAAATATCAACACTGTGAAAAGCACCTTTTCGGCTCAGTCATAACCAAGTATAAAAGCAAGCTAATATCCATGTTTGCATAAGCTCTCAAAGCAGCAAAGTGTGAGAACATGTGGGTGTTTATACATGAACGTTTGTTAACTTGCGATGCCCTCCTTCATCCCTGACACCCAAACCCTCAGTGGCAGCTTAGATGATAAATCACTGAATTTAAATGATTCATAAAGATTGCTTTGTGTCTCCACTAAATAATTTATGATGCACTTGTTTTGACCTCGGCTCTCCCCGCCCAGCCCATTCACCTTCATCCATCCACCATGCTTGTCTAGACATCCTGTGCAGTAATTCCCAATTGGGGCTGAATGTGTGGGTAAGTTGTCTGCTTAGTGAGGCACTGCTAGCCATGCGGCACCACCCGCCCTGACGGAGGAGTGGAAGACGGGGACGGCGCTCGCATGGGAGGAGGGGAAGTGAGAGACAGAAGTTTGTACAAGGCCTTCTCGCTACCCACTCTCCGTTTGACGTGATCTCTGTCTCAGGGTCTGCAGTCTCCGTGGGCTGGTCTGAGAGATGTTTTCGGGTGGAATGTCGGTTGACTGATTTCTTTTCTCCTCTTTATAAGATTGATTGATTTGACCCTTCCACCAGTAACCAGTCTCTGACATTGCTATTTTATGCTAGTCGTTCCCATTTGTCTTGTTCTGGTCACATTGTGTCGGGTGGATCACTTATTTCGGTCTAAAGCTGTCAAAGGCATCGTTAGCAGAGGTTGGCGGGTTCCTGATTTATTTAAGTCCGTCATTGTAAAACAGAAAACAAACAGAAAGCTTAGCTGATTCTGTCGGAGGCTCTTTTACGCTCATAATTTGTGTATCTGACAGGATTCATAATTGTGCGCTTGTGGATTTGTTCTTCCAAATCTGGATTTTAAATTTTGTTGACCTTCTTTGGAGTGAACTGGAAAGACATTCAGCGTCTTTTAAGTAACTCCAAAGACTTCTACAATGATGTAACGTCAAACATTTGGGGTTTGGGGTCATGTCCACACTTCCAACAAAGTGTGGAAGTGTTGGGGGTTTGAAAACGTCCAATTTCAAACAAAACTGGAGATTTTCAAAATCTGTTTGAAAATGTTGAACAAAATTTTACATTTTCATTCAGACGGTGTAACAGCAGAAACAATGCACAATTGCCCATTAGAATTACTCCCCTGCATCAGCTTTGGATAGACTAGCAGCAAGCATGTCGAGGCTGGTCACGTAAGGGATTGGCTTCTTCCTCTTCTGCTCAATAGCACAACTAGATTGCTGTTAGCCTCGAATACGCTAACTAGCAAGCTAAAATTTTCTCAAGAAATATGGTTGGGATACAATATCTGTAAGGTGTAATGGCTAATGGCTTTAGCATGCTCTAGCTTAAAAACAATGCTCAGACTCCTCAAACATGCACTATATTATTCTTACCATTTAAAACCTGGTTAGTGATTTGTGAACCCTTTAGCTGATAAAAGGAGAATGAAGGATCATATTTGTGCATTCATCATTGCACCAACTCATTTTAATTAGTTTAGGGCTCATTAAGCCTCATGTCCAAAACTATTAAATTCAAACCTCTTTAACATAACATGTCCAGTTATGTCAAGGTAAATCGCATTCTTGACTCATTCTGATGTAAGCAGAAACAGTTGTGCTGCTATTTGCTTGGTTTCTTAAACCAGACGTTTGATTAGCGCAGAGAAACAAGTTCTATAAATTATCTGACAGAAATCACGGATTGGTTTGAAGCACTCCTCCAGTAAAACGCTGCCTCTCCCACCATCCCCACAAAGCATGAGAGTCAATGAAACAACAAAATCCCAGAGGACCAAAGAAATCAGAAGTCAGACATAGAGAAAAGGAGATAGCTTTACTATAAAGAAGTTGTTGCTAGCAGAAGTTGCAACATCTCATACACGCATATATGGTGAGTATACTTTTTTTCTTGAGTACTTTACAAACGCTTTACTTTGCATGTTGAAGCAAGACTTTAACAAGCTGCTGTGATGCACATGGTAGGTAAAAAAAAAAAAGAGAGATGCAAATATGACAGTTCATAAAAAGCCATATACCATGTGATCAGTCATTTAGAAAACCCAGAATCAAAGGTGTATTCTAAAGTTTGAAGCATTTGGAAAGGAAGGGGAGGGGGGAAAAGAAGAAATCGACATTTTCTTTCAGAATGTGTGACAAATCAGGGTGGGGAAGAACCGAACTCAGAATCGAGGAGTGTGCAGATTGTTGCTCGGTTTTGAAGCCAGTTTAGGTTTTTTGCCCCCGGGGTCGACTCAGGGAGGAACATGTAAGCAGACGGAGCAGGGAGATGCGCGTTTCCAGACCACATCTTGAAGAGGAGGGGAAAAAAGGACAAAAAGGAAAGTTCCAAGCTGGATCCTTCTCTGCTTTCCCTTTCCGTGCTTTCTGCTGCGGCTCCAGTTTCAAGCTTGTCAACATGGCGGTTTAAAGCGACAATACACTACAGAACAATGGCACCCAAGGCTTCATCCAACCCACTAAAATTTCACAAAGACAGAGGGGGGGGAATGGATTTCAGCATTGAATAATGTGGATCATGGATAATTTATATATTTATTTTTTTATCAATCACGTTTTGTTTTGAAGTGAGGGTGAATGAGGAAGGCAGCCTGTTGGAGGATCACCTCCTCACAGTTCTGCACATGCACGGATCGTTCTTACAGCAAACCTTCTCAAAGGCTCCTGGAAGAACTTCCTGATTGTGTGATTGGTTAGAGAACATAAACAGTGAAATTATGTGCAGAAAATTCTCACTGGTGGCTGTTACGCAATTTGCCAGCAGGCCTTGTTCTATTCTTGGTCTTATTAGCGTCTCTGAACAGGCAGTGGAGCCGGAAAGGACGTTCTGTTGTAGCGATGAGATATGCTGACGGGCCGGGTAGGTAACCAACTGAATAACATTGATTAGCATAACAGTGAAAAAAAATGAAATTTAATTTTAGAACCTTTAGTATGTAGTGAAAGGAAACACTTGCTAACAGTGGCCATGTTTCCATCAACAATTTTTATAAAATTTTAGAAAATTTGTAAAAACAAATTCCTCAATTTTGCAAACATTTTTGGCTTATCTGGGGGGATGTGGGAGGGTTCTAATGCACTAAACTAGAGATGCTGAATGTGCATCAACACATTTGCTGAATAAGTTCTGACGTAGCGAACTTTGCTTCCTGGGACGGGGATGTTCCTGGAGCCTTACGGAGAAACAAAACCTGGAAAAATGTCTAAATCCAACATTACGTTTGCGTAATCTGGTGGCTTCTTTTTCTTTTTTTATTTTGCAAATGTAAAATTTTGTTCAAAATTCCCGTGACAACTGGATGGAAACGTAGCGAACGAGCTAACGAAGCAAAGTGGCCCAAAAGGTACCTACTGACCCGCATCAAGAATGCGCGCTACCAACATTTACAGAGTAAAGTGACAACAACATGGCTGCACATACACACATTGCTTTGCCGCTTTCAAATGAGATCCTGGAAGAAAATGAAAGGTTTTCCCCCAAGTAAAATCAGTCCAAGGTCATTCAGAACTGCTGATGAACGCAAATCTTTGTGCTAATTCCAAATAGGTATTCGATTGAATCGAAGGCCTTGCTGCTTTACCTGACAGTGCCGGATGGCTCTGAAAAGGCAACGACCACAGATCTCAACCGCAACTGAGTTGAAGTCATCTGTCACAGGCCAGAGATGCTTTGGGGATACCAACGTGTGACTTTGTCTTTCTAGAGAAGAACATATAAGGGGAAGAAACAATAACTATTTACAAAATGATGGGAGATCTTCTTCCAGGACCTGCATGTACAGAATAACTGCCAGACAGTCAATAAGAATAGAGATTTTCTGTACAGTGGGTGGAGTTATATTACATAAACACACAGCAAAAAAAAACATGATGGTGACAACAGGAGCAGAACAGCAGACAGAAATGTGTCTGTTTCGATTGATTAAAAACATTATGTTAATTTATTGTTGTGTCTGTGTGTGGGTGTGTGTGTGTCTGTGTGTGGGTGTGCGTGTGTGTAGGTGTGTGTCTGTTTCTGAAAGGCCAAAATGTTTCTAAAGTTGTTTTTAAGTTTTGGTGTGATTCTGTGTCTTGACAATGAAATGCAGCCACAATAAAAGGCAAAAATGTGTGTTTTATTTTTAAATTAAATATGAATATAATGTAGAATTAATATTAATACTATTTCTGTAATAGACATATAAATTAAATTAATTATTTACATGGAGTTCCAAACTAACAAAAAAAATAATAATCAATGTTATTCATTGAAGAGCTCGACTATGTTCACACAGCAGGACTAGATACTCAAATCCATTTTATTTATTTGCTTATTTGTATGTTTGTTGCGTTTTAATTCATACTACTAACTCAATCTGACTGCAATCAGACTCCAACGCGACTGTTGGATATGGGTCGTATATAGGGGAGAAAATGGGGGAGAAAATGGGGGAAAGTCGGGTTTGGGTCGCATCGGCCTGCTGTGTGAACATAGCCTCAGATAGTGCCATCGAGTGGAAGGAGCCACACTCTGGAGGGCTAAAATAAAGTGATGCATTGAATAAATAATTTGGTAAGTAATCAATATAGGAACCAAAACTATTCCTATTGTTTTTTTTGTTGTTTTTTTTGCTTCTTTTTACTGAACACGGAGTCGACCAATCAGCTTGGATGAATGTAAAATACTGAGCCTTCCTCTCCAAAAACAACATATTAGCATATGTCATTTTAAAGCGATTCAGTTGATTATGATCATACTGTAAAACTTTTACTTTTATAGTCGTGTGAGAACAAATGACCATCATAAAGGCTCTACAAAGAGGCGCAAATGGCAGAAAAACCCAACTGGATTTGTGCGTCCAGTTGGGTTCAGACAGAACATGAACGATTTTACAGGTCATGTGAAGGCAAAGAAATGCAAAAAATCATATCTGCTTTTAAATGTTGTGCTGATGTGATAATATCTCATTTTTTGACGTTTGCTCGGTTTATAGTGGAGACAAACATCTGACTGTAAGACGAAACCAAAGAATGGAAGCAGCATAAACCCTTAATCTGGACACACCTTGGTTCTTTTCGTCCACAGGAAGAATTTAAAGTCTGCTTTCACCATCTAAAATATCCAATGTGTGTGTGCGTGTGTGTGTGCGTGTGATGCAGATTTGTAATCCATTTTTTTGTCATGAACCCAAATGTCGTTGCTACAGATTTTGATGTTTTATTAATTAGCGTGCAACAAATTTGAACTCAAACTAAAAGAAAATGTGAGGCGCCATGGCAACAACGTAGCAGAGCGGTGGTGGCTTGCTTGCTTATGAGGGAATTAACTGGGTTTGATATTTCGGTGTTTCTTGCTAAAACTACCTTTTTCTGCTTCTATTTAGTGCACATGTTTTACTATCATGCTCCAAAATATTTGCTTTTTTCTCATTATTATTCAAAAGATGGACTTTTTTTTTCTTTTTGTACAGTAGAATGAAAGAGGGGCTGAGGCCTGTGCAGGTGCTGGATTCTCTTTTTTTTTTTTTTAACAAGACATTAAAAGGTTGGATTGAACATCGGAGACGAACATGTCGATAAAAACACGTGTTTTCAGATTTAAGATGGCCAACAGAAACCTAACGTTATGTTTTCGTAAATCAGATTAAACTCAAAATGTTATGGAGGTTGTGCATAGTTTCAAGGGGCACTAAAATGTGTGCCAGGACTGTGTACAGCATTTATTAGGACTCAACACATCATCTAACCAGCTGTGGAAAACAAACAAAAAAAAAATAGAAGAAAAGAAAATCGTTCACTGCGCAGTAAGTATCAATATGATAAACATATCTGCCAGCATCTTGTTCAGATTAACGGTGAGAGGCTGATATGTCACAGGACGGGGTCGGAGCGGACTCGGGGATTCAGATTCAGAGGAGCATCTCAGGCAGAGCAGCGGCGAAATGACGGGGGGGGAGAGAGGGGACAGGAAACCCAACGAAAGAAACCAAGACTGCTTGCGGATGCATCCAAAGCCGCCACTGAAGGCACACTTCAAAGTTTTGCATGGGTGAAGAGCAGACGGGGGCGCTCCGGAGACGACTTCTCTCCGTCCAACGATCGCCTCCGACGGATCGTGTAATCAGAGCCAAGAAACTGAAAATTAAAGGCTTGTGGTCTAAGCTTACCCACCTTCCCACCCCGGTGTTCCTCGTCTTTATCTCTATGGAGGACGGCCTGTTTAGTCTCCAGACAGAGCCTCCTGCGTTTCTGCGTGTACCGTGTGTTAGATACTCGTATAATCAAGTGTGTGTCTCGTGTACGGTGAGGTGCCTAACGGGAATCGGAAGGGCGTCGGGGAGTCCTGCGGCGGCGCCGCTCCGCTACGCCAGCGAGTAAATGGCGTTGACAGGAGAGGTGGCCTCGGAGCTCTCGTTCCCCTCCGTCTCGTCCTTGTCCTTCTTCACCGTGTACTGGCCGATGAAGGAGCCATCCTCGTTGAACTGGCCGTCGCCGCCTTCGCCGTAGTCCACGAGGCTGTCGTCGCTCTCCTTCACGTTGCCGTCCAGCGAAGTCTGGCTGCCCTGCAGGGGCTTGTTGTCCTCGTCGCTGCTGCAATGACCAGCAGAGAGGTTAGAGATTCAGAGACCAGCGTTTCCTCTTGACATGCCAGTGGGACATAGAGAACCTGTCACCAGTATGCAGCTTTTATAAAAATCATGTTTTTTACATATTTGTTAAAACTGTCACCCTGTCCTGTTGTCTGAAGAAACACACTGCTCCCACCCAAAAGCAACCAATCCGAGACAGGAGGAGGGGCTTAGCGCTGTCAATTAACCTCATGTACTTTTTGCTAAATGTGCTGATGGCAGAGAAACAACATATGGTTGATATCAGTGGCCATGCTAATTAGTTTAGTGTAGCAAAGAGCAAAACAAGGGAGTGGGGTGGGTGGGTGAGCTGTACACACATGGGGATGATTGACAGCACTAAGACCCTCCTCCAGGCTCTGATTGGCTGTTTTTAGTTAGCTCTGGGAACTCTGGAAGAAAGCAGAGGAGCTCAATTATTTGTTACTATCACAACTTAGTGACCGTTTAAACAGATATGTTAAAAAAAAATACTATTTTAATACAAGTTAAATACTGAAGCTTCAAAGGCATATGATGTAATGATTGCTGGAGAAGAATAATTTATCTGGTTCACTTTGTCCCACATTTATTTATAAACTGGTTCTGGATATTACAGGCTCACTAATTCGACCCAAATGCTTCTCTAATCTTCACCACTGCCTCAAAAGATCAATTACCTACTTGATACATCTTTATGTGCTGCTGTTCTCCAACTTTGTATTTCCTCCACAATTTAATTCGTTAAAGTGCACTTTTTTTTTTTTCCATCTAGCATAATTTATTAAGATATTCCAAGCCATTGCTCCTCTCTCTGATCTATTTACAAATCAGTTTTCATTTCAATAAACCATAAAACAAAAATGGAGCAGGGCCAACAGGTTTATCGTGTTGCAACACGATAAATGAGAAGTTTATGAAAGTGCAGCTCTGTTATAAGAAACTATTTCACAATTTAAAAAAATTAAAAATACCATCAACCTCTTTTTATATATTTCTTTTTTTAATCAACTGTTCATTTGAAATATTTCACAGGTTTGTTTTTGTTTTTTTTTTATTGCTATTCTCCTGTCATCATCACACAGTTTTTTCTGAGAGTTAAATGAGGGCAAAGCGTGGACAAGCTGCCACCTGGGAAACCAGAAGCAAAAGAAGAACTGTCCTGGAAATATGCAGATAGCATCTCTCTAGGAACAAATTTAAAGGAGAAATTATGTTTCTGTTTGCCCATATCTATTAATATTTTTAGAAAAACTACAGCCAGAGGAAATTGCCTGGCTTTCTCATAGTTTGCAAATTGTGCAGGCAAAAAAAAATACCCTCTGCTGAAACCTGAACTTTCGGTGCACGGGTAAAAGGGAAAACAGTGACCTCTAGTGTTGGTTGGTTACAAATAAAACGGGTCGCAGAAAGTTCATCCTCTCTTCCTCAGAAGTCTGGCAGATATTTTTCTCTTTTCCTCATTTCTTCTCACAACAAATAAGTTGTCGCAATGATTTCAAAATCATGTTTTCCCTTTTTAAATACAAAAATTCAAACCTGACGACCGTGGGACATTCCGAGAGATGCGTCGCATGCAGAGATCAATGAGCATAACAGAATGAGACTCTGAAGCAAATCCACTGTTGCTGGGAAAGCAGTGGGATGGAGGGCTCAGCAGCGCGCCGCCATCAAGACTTAATAGTGCACAAGAGCTTTTATTGTTCCCATAAAATTCCAAGTTGGAGCAGAAATATAAATATACAAGACATGACAATTTGTGATGCATTCAATAGTCTTTTCTCTCCAGGGACGTTTTATTCTGCTGTCATTTACCATCCGCAGCATCTGTTGTTCATGTAAAATTTACATTCTGATGTGATTCCTCTATATGGCAACTCCGACTTCAAAAAACGTAAAAACTTGCATCGACTTTTTGGAGTCCTTCTTAAGCGTAACAGATTTAAAAAAAATATTAATGCAAATGAAGCTGGCATAGAATTAAGAGTGTGTTTAAGTATTTAGAAATATATATATATATTTTAACCTCAGAACAAAGAAAATATACATTTTTTAAAAAGGAAGCAAAATCCATGCAAACTGTCACCTCTTTTTTTTTTTTCTTCACCTGAGCTAAAGAGAGAACTTACCTTCTCCGTCCGTCTACAAACAGCTATGTTGTTCACCAACATTTTCGTGTCTTTACATTAATTACTATATAGCAAAGAATCCATCTAAAGTCATCCGGCTGACATAAACACGGATTCCTCTTTGCAATCTTGCTGAAGATCCAACATTGCAAGCTCTTTGGTCTTCCAGATCAAGCTCTGGCTGATCAAGCTTTCCTCCCCATCCCCCGAATGCAACCACCCCAAAAATAAAGCGTCCAGCCCCACAACATGCACAAGTCGTGCCGGCACCAATGTACCTGTTCTCATTTTCGTTCCTGTCGCGGACAGATGAACCATTTCCGCATTTGGAAGAGAAAGGGATGAAGTATGAGGAGTCGTGGGGGGGAACAGTGAGGACAGAAGAGGTGCAGAGAAAAAGGTAGAAATGACAAAAACACGAGCTCTGCTCTGTGCATGCACGGGAAACCCTCCACACACACACACACCGACACACACACACACTGGGTTAAATGGAGGGACTTCAACCAGAGTTAACGTCTGATCTGGGATCAACAGGAGCAACAATCTGAGCAGTAATGCTGTGTAACATACAGAGTTGATTAATGAACTAAACGTGATTAATTGGATCAGATTAATTGTGTTAACAATCCGCAGATCAACGTGTGCGACATTTATTACCTTGAGATTTACCTTGGTCTCCCTTGGGAACAGATTTTCTGAGGTTCTCACAACACTAATTATTACACAAAACCAAAGCTACTTAATAATAACAATAATAATAACAAAAAGAAAATAATATGTGTACATCCTTAATAATAGTCTCAACAACATGAGAGGCAAAACCAGGAAGGTTTGTGGAAGCTCCAACGCACAAAGTTAAGGTTAAATGTTACGGCGCCACTCTTCAAAACGAGCTGTTATTCATGAACCACAGATTATGTTCGTTTAATAAAAGCCATATTAGGTTAAAGAAGAAGCTAGATGATACAAAAAAAAAGAGGGAAGGACAAGACCACAGAGATCAGTGGGACCTGAAAGAACCAAAAGACACGTCACTTACAAAAACGGCTACAACACACAGTTCACACAGCAGCTTCAGGGTCCTGAGCTCCGGCTGTAAAGGTGTTCTGAACATCATCCTGACGGAGGAGGCGGCAGTAACTGTTCTGTATGAACGTCGTTGTAGGTTTTATTCTGAATTATTAGAACGGTGTTCAGTTGCAACTCAAGAGCTAGCGAGAGATCATCACTGATTGGCTGGCTGCTTTCCATGTTCTAGGCACCATGAAGGTACAGTATGGAGCTATTTCATACGCAACGCAGACATGATTTATCAATGTTTTGGAGCATTTTCAGATGTTTTCTGATTTTCATCATTATTCCTAACATATTTCTGATAATCATTTGTAACTGTTTGGTTATTTCTAATATATTCTGATAGCTAATTATGTTTTTTTTTGTTTTTTTTTTTTATTTAGCTGAGCAATTTTGAGAGTCAATTTAAGGAAGATGTGGAGCCCGCAGCTGTCGAACTCACAACTGCTGATGTTATGGTTACGGCTTCTGAAGAAGGTGTTTGTTTGATTTTAGAGAATGTCGAGATTATTTCCATTCGCTTCCCGACTTTAAAATAGAGGAGCTGTTGCTCCACTGATCAGGTGCCTTGGCATGAATACAGAAAGTAATGTGAATAGTCATATGGTATTTATCAGATTTAGTCAGTAAAATGACTGTCAGATTTCCTTTTTCCACAAAGTGAAACAGCGTTTCTGCTTTTTTAATGTGGTCCATGGTGCTACTTTGAAAAGACTTTTGCACAAATGACTAACTTTATGTGAGACACAGTGAAGCTCTTTGTGTATACTTACTGGTAATCAAAGGATCCATCCTGATCTTTCTGGTCCACTGGATCCAGGGGAAGATCTTTTTTGTCACGAACTGATAAACAAAAATAAATAAAAGACAGAAAGGTTTAACTTCCACACTTGGTTAAAGTTCATGTATTTGTAGCTTTTTGGGGGTCAATTTAAAAAAATAATTTTTTTTTTTTTTTCTTTTCTGTGTTTTGTTTTTTGGTCACTCTTAAATGACTTACATGGTCAAATAAACTTTAATATCAGATAATAAGAGGAGTTGATACAAAAAAAACAAAAAAAAATAAGCCATATTCAGTTAATGGTTTGTTATTAAGGGAAAACCACTGAGAGAAAGGACGAGTTTTTCTCTTTGGTTAGATTAGCCCTTTGTGAGTTAGCGTTAGCCTCAACTGCTTTGAGTCACAGAATGAAGGTGAAAATGTCTGAGTGCAACTCAAACTTTAGTCTGACAAAACATTTCACCGAGAAAAAAAAAAAAAACAATACATAGGGTACAAAAGATTCAATAATCCTGGCAATACAAATTTAAGACCTACAATTAAGGTATTTAAGGCCAACTTACTGTTTTGAATTCAATCAAGACATTTTAAGGCCTTTAATTTTAGACAGACTAATTTAAGACTTTCTAAGGACGTACGCCAGGCAGCGTCTCCAGGTTTAAGGGATGATTATTATTCACATGATAATATTCTTATGAATATTATTATGTGAAGGATATATCTGATATTTACCGAGGTTACATTTGTCTGAAATTGATCATCGTTTGATGATCTGAAAAAACAAATATGAGAGAAATCAGTTTGGGGCCGAATACTTTCTCACATCTGGTCATCTTATGAAGTCAACAAATGGAGAAAACACTTGGTAACACTTTATTTGACAGGTTGTGGATGAGACTGACATGACTTGACTGACATGAAGGAGTCTTTATGGATGTCTATGACTGTTGTCATGAAGTGTTGTTTGGTAAATAAAGACACCTTTCATGCAAAGTTGCTTTTTCATGCAAAGTCAATTAAAAGTGTCAACTTTGAATTACTTTGTCAACAATGACACTTTAATGCAAAATTGGCACTTTAAATGCAACTTTTAAGGCAACTTTGCATCAAAGGTGCCATTATTTACCGAATGACACTTCATGACAACAGTCAGACTGTTGACTCCTTCATGTTCATGACAGCGTCATGTCAGTCTCATGCAAACCCCTCAAATAAAGTATTAACGAACACTTCACTGTGATTCTCTTTCAGTGTAAATCATAAAAGTGTAGATTAAAGATGGGTCATTTAGTTACTGATGATTAAAAAGAGAAAATATGCGTTGTTAAGTTGCGATTCTTCCCCGTCATCAACTCGGGGGGTGGGGGGGGGCTGCTGGAGTTTGTATTAGAGGCGCAGTGTTTGTGTAAGGTCTTCTGTCATTAATTCTTCACTCACAAAAAAGAAGAAGACCTGGTGTTACTCTGTCAGTCTGCATCATGTTAAGCCCTTTCCTGTTAGTTTCATGTGTGATCCATCACAGCACCTACCGAGGTATTTTGTGAAACCAGTCAAGAAGCCGGGACCTAGACATTACAGAAACTGTACAACATTATTACAACTCTGCATTCTGTTCTTCCAAGGGCTTAGGCCACCAGACGGCCATTCTCTGAACTGTGCATTTGTGAACGTGTCAACAAAGAGATATTCTTTTAGTTTGATCTACAAAGGAAAGAATTTTAAAATCAATTTGATAACATCTGTCAATCTAGAATAGAATAGTCCAAACTGGAGACCTAAATGTTTTCCCATCATACTGTACATAGACAGAAGTTTTCGATGTACTTTAATAGAATTCCAGTTAAACATAAAATACATATAAAACACAGAGAAATGCATTAGCATGAGTCTAGAAAAAAAAGAAAACAATCCTAAAAAAAAAAAAAAACAATGTAAGGCAGAATGATAGTCTGAAACAAAAATAATGATAACTATGAATACAATTATTTTTATTTCCTCAGACTGAACATAATGTTACCTGTTACGTGATCTGTTACTGTGTACATAATCAAACATGTTTATTAGTCAGGAAACCGTTCAGAATTTCCTGTTTGAGATAAACAGCAAAAGGACTTTTCTCTACAAATCAGATATTCAGACGGCTGCAGATATCATCCAACAAAAACGAAACAAAAGAATGATTGAAAACACTTTGAATGAAGTGAATTTATAGCCTTACTTGGGTATTTGCCTCCGCGACTCCTCTTGATGAAGCAGACAATGAGGAGGATCAGTATAATGAGGGCAATGGCACACATCAAGCCAATGAACCAGCCCTGAGTGGCTATGTCTACCTGGTCTATGTGAGCTGGACACACACACACACACACACACACATAGAGAGAGAGAGAGAGAGTTTTCAGGATCAGAGTTGTAGTTTTCTCATATCTTGTCACATTTCTCATTTACTTTAGAATTACATTTATCCACAGCAGCAGAAATCTTCTTTCTCTAGAAGATTTAACATACACTCAAACAATTTCATGAATTTTGTCATTTAAATTACCCATAAGCCTCCTTACAGCTCCCTTAGACATATCAAAATTATAACGCCTTTTTTTATTTATTTATTTATTTTACTGAGGTACTATACGGGCGGTATTTGCGATATGAAGCCGCAGCAGAGCTCAGGTTGGGTCGATTTATCATCAGTTGTTTGCTTATGAATATCAGATATATTTCATCATTTGCAACATTTGCGTTTCCATGACAAACATGTGCAAAACTGTCAGTATGCTGCTTATGTCAGAAAAGCACGATTTCACAATTGTCTCCATGAAATAAGAAACATAATTAAAATCCCATGCTAACGAGCTTGCTCACGCTGCAGGATCCCACGCCTACTTCCTGTCTTCTCCTTGTTGATTTCCGACAGAGGCAACATCTGCGACATGTTGACCATGTGATGCGAAAAAAGTGTTTCAGTTGCAGTTTTGCAAGGTAAACTACTTCTGACACGGCCAATAAAAAAATAAAACACCAAATCCACTTTTTCGAAATTGCAGTGTTTCCGTGAAACAACTTTATTTTCAAAATGTCAAATTGTGAGACTATGTGGTCAACGCTACAATCCATATGCTGCTGAGTTTGGAAGGCAGAGAGCTAAACATCTCAAATCACATTGCTTATGCCCGAGTCCAAACAGATACTGTGACATCACCATGTTCATTGTTTCATGTTGCTTCAATGAACTGTTGTTCTTATATGAATGATTACGATTAGCAACAAACAGACGTTGCAGTCAGTCTGGTGGCTGATCAAATATATTTCCATTATCAGCGCGAGTCTATAAAAACTGTTTTAGGTCAGTTCTGTTCATTCTCATTCTCACATACAAACACACACGCATCCACACACACCCAACAAACAAAAGTCATTTACTTGTAAACAATGAAGCAGTTAGGTAGTAGTTGTGATTGTTACATCTTAACCAGTAGATATGCAATGCATGCCTAGCTAAGTCAAACCACAGTCGACGTTCGACTAGACATCTGTCCTGGTCCCAGTAGTCTCTTTCAGCTCCAGGTCGCACTGGGCCTTTTTCTAGCTGACCTTTTATACCACAACAGAAAAAGGCAGCACATACAGTGGAGCCCCCGCGATGTGGTTCAGTATTTGTGGGTTTTTCTGTGGAATGTAACACCAAATTATTCACAGAAAATCCGTCTTTTTGTGTCTTTTCCTGTAGAGGATTTCTAAAATATCTGAACAAAAATGCAGCTTGAGGAGATGAACTACTTCCTGCTGCTTGATGCTGCTATCTGCTGGTGTTTGGTAGGCAACCAACCCGGAAACAGCTTTCATCATTCTTGGCACTCACTTCCCATTAGCCAAGATAAGTAAGACCGTAACTATGAGACGGTTCCCACTGTGCGTAATAATGCATGTTTGAACTGTTTAAATGGGCAGTTCTAAGTGATTTTAGAATTGGTCTGAGTTATATTCCTTAGCATTTAGCTAAAATCCTCAAACGCAGAGGTCCTGCTGTACAACCAGGTTATTACAGGAGGTGTTTGAAGCAATAATCTATGCATACAAAATGCTCTGCACAATTTCATTTATCAATAGTTTTAAAAAATGTACATCGTCACTGCATCACAGTTGTAACATTAATTATATATAAACAGGTTTTTTTATTTTGAAATCTTGTTGGACAAAATTAGACTCTGTGGAGACAAATTCCTCGTAGACACAGTAGGAAAAGAAGGACCTCAAACGACCATTTTTACTGTGATGCAGAAATCTTACTTTGCATCCTGATATTAATAAACAATATTGCAAACTAACATGTCCATTTGAAGTTTTTACAAGCCAAACAGGCTGTCGATGTCCAACCCTACACTGGATTGGGCTGTTTTTAGTTTCCTTCGATTTCATTAGGCAAAAAAGCCTCTGCAGACGTTTGTTTGGTGTCGACAATCAGCTGGTTGCGCTTTCAGCTGGGCAAAAGTGTCACAAAACCAAACAAAGTCAAATCAGTCAGCACTGTCAGCCTGCTTGAACCTTCTTCTCCCAGAGAGAAATTTACCGTGTGAGGTGGAGAAAGACGAGCCATGCTAACTCACCCAGCTTCCACTGAGCTACCATTGACACTACAGAGACAGAAAGGCTTCCGGATCAGCCCTCCGGTCTGGAAGCAGCTCTTCTCTCACCTGCTTTAGTTTTAAAGGTGACAGATTTGCTGCTGACGCTGTTGAGCTCTTTGGAGTAAACCCTCAGATGGTACTTCTCACCAGCGATCAGAGACTTCAGATTAACGGGCGGCTGTTTCACCTCTTCGTCTGTCACTGTCTTGTTGACTTGGAGACACAAAAAGGTGCCAATCACACTCAGGAGATGCCACTATGACTGGGCAGCGACGACTGTCGTGCGCAGCTGAGATTGACGGCGTCAGAAAGTGCTTCGACAGAGAGACCGGTTTGCAAAGCGCAGTGTGAGGAGACGGTTTGCTGATGAAAACGATGCGTTGCCACCACAGATAATAAAAAAGATGCCTTCATGTACCTTTGCAAAAATAAATTCCACTTCTTGTGGAAAGTTGATCGTTTCCAAAGGGCCCAATCCTTAAGAAAGGTTCTAATAAAAACGGGAAATGATGCAGAAGCACAAGGCTTCTTCAAAGAAACAGCATCGTGTCAAATCGAACTGCAACTATGGGTCTGGTTTTCGTCCAGCTTTATGAGACAAAAGTGAAGGTTTTGGGTGGCAACGCATTGTTGATGTGAAGTCATTCTCACAGTTAATATTCTGAAAGTCCAATCAGAAAAGGGCAGCACCATAATTTGCGTCTTTGAGGCAGAATGGCATGCCAGTCATGACCGGGGACGAGCGACATGTCATGACCCGGAAGAGGCAGCAAACAGAAGGGAATATTAGCCGATGACATCAGGCGCCACGTGGTCAACCATTTCAAAGGCGCGATGTCATCCGACCACATCAGCTCAAAGCCACTCTACGCAAGAGACATGCAGTTCACATGCACAGCCACACAATACCGAAATACATTGGTTGTGGAAAAATAAATCAGTCTGAGTCGAACTCAGGTTCTAAGTTGACCTTGTGGAAGTGAAGGACACGACAGGAAGTTTCTGGTTGTCCACAATTTCTCATCTCCAAAACCTGCACTCAGTCTGCATTCCCATCCGGAAATACTCAGGGGAGCATAAAGGGATGATGACTATGATTATGATGGGATGAAGGAAGATGCCAGCTAGGCTTTCTAAACGTCAAAGCTTTCAGACTTGACCCTGGAAAGCACATGGGATTAAAGGAGCAGCAAATCAATCCCATCATTCCCCTTTCGTTCATTTCTTCCTTTCCGATCCGTTTAGAGTCAGAGTGCATTCAGGGCTCAAACTGGCCAAGAAACAGAAAACCTTCATTCTCTTATTCATACGGTCATAGTTTGAGGAGTAGACCCATTGCAGTGTGATGAAACAAAGCATACGAAAAGTTGTAAGAGTAATGCTCCATTCCCTTTGTAGTTAGAACTCGGAAATTTCAACTTCCCAGTTGTAAAAATCAACCGGAACGCTCCCCGAAGTCGGACTCAGACGACCTCCAGTTAGGAACTTTAAGGCTTATTTCATTTTTCGATATGGCCGCTCCGAAATACGTTTATTTTGCAAAACACATTTTGGAAAATGGCCTAAATTCAATGCTACATATGTTCCTTCATCTTAAAGTGATGTTTGATTGTGGAAAGAAGGATTTCATTACCACCACAAGTTTTTTTTTGTTCTGTGCACAATCTCACTGAGCCTGTGTGCACTTTTACAGGGTCTTTTTTTTTGTGTGTGGTTTTGGAAACTGACGGTCTGACAGGACAAATTCTCCCACTCCCCTGACATTTTCCACGCTCTCCGTGAAAGGCTTAATCCGACTCCAGCTCCGTTTGCCTAGAAAGTGGGGTTCCCTTGGGAAGCGGTTCATCCGTAATCGAACTGCACACCAAAAAAAACGAACTGCAGTTTGCCTAAAAACCTGGGTCTTGGTTGAAGTGAAGTCTGGGCAGTGAAAGTTCCTCTAAGTGACCAAAAGCATTATTGCAACGCAATAATCTACCAGCTACCAGTAACCTATGTGAACCTACCAACTGGGCTACTGGTCTACTCTTCAGCTCCAGAATATGGCAGTTTTTGCTCCGGGTCATTTAGTTCCTTCATCAAGTTGATTTCAGAAATTACCGTTTTGACCTGGACAATCATATTCAATAAAACAAATTATGTGTTTCAATGAGATTAAAAATACCTATTGAAAATAATAACAAGGGAGGTATGAAACATACTTATTAATTCTACATTTCTATATTAAAGTTAGTTTTTTTTGTGACATCTGGCTTATTTTTATCGCAGAAGTTAAAGGTTAACTTGACTTTTTGATTTTGCACTGTATGGAGCTGACAGACATAGCGAAAATGCTTTCTGCCTATTCATCAAAACAAAATCATGCAATGGGTCCCAGTAAAGTCTTAACCAGTTCTAGACCTTAAAAACAAAGGGGATAAATGTGCTTCAGAAAGGAAAGATTCAAGAGCATCTAACACCGGTTCCACAAAGAAAAAAGATTACTATGACAACATGGGCGGTCAGAGCAGTGGCATACTGAAATAAAAGTGCAAAGCAACCAGAGCCGCCCAGTTAAAGTGAAAGTCCAACTGGAGGCATTCCAAGCCAGGCGGCAGCATGAACAGAGATGGCACAGAGAGCGAGAGACGACATGGTGAGGGACTTTATATGAGAAACCCAAACAGTCCCCTCACGTCCACACAATATTAGAAATTAAATTATCCAGTTATTTCTTTGTGTTTAGGACTTATTTAGTTCCAATAAATGTCATAGACATGTATCACATGATTTATAAATGTGTACAAGAAGTTTCAGGAAACCTCATGTCATAAAAATATGTAATCAGAAAACATTGAAAAATATATCCCAAATGCACACATTACAAACTGATGTGGATTTAATAGTTTGTATGTTGAACAGAGTTACATACAAACTCTATTTGTATGTGATTGAGACATTTGTCAAGCCTGCTGTATTTGCTTCTGTGCAAAGATTTTTTATATTTTCCGATTTCTTAATGGATGTTTTTAGACATCATGCAGGTGAAACCAGACATTTAAATTCCCTGTAAAACTTCCTCGCTGTCTGACGCTGAATCAGACACATTTTCTGTTTTTCAGTCAGTCAGTTAGTATTGCCAAAATTATCTCCATTTGCTAAATGACAAAGTAATGAATCACAGGATAATTTGTTGCTTTCTTTTAACATCTCAGTCAAATTGAATTACAGTTGTGAACCTCTTTGAGGTAACTGCCCAAACACACCATGCTCTCGTGTGATTTGATAGAAAAACTCAAATAAATCGGTTAAATTGCAAGGAAAAGAATTGTGGAGTTCCACAAGGTTAGTTTGTCCAATTTTTGGTTCCATGTTCCTCCAAACAGAACTGGAATGTGCAGCTATTAAACTGGCCTGGTGCAAATCTGTGAATGAACCCAAGAACAAGCGGAAAAGACCATGTGAAGATGCTGCTGAAGCTGGTAAGAGTCATTATCCATAGTGAAACGTGCCCTGCTCCTGCATGGGGTCAAAGAGCAGACAGTGTGGAAGATGCCATCACTCCAAAAGTAACATGAGAAGACAGATTACAATTTGCAATTGTACTTGGAAGCGAATACTAAAAGCTAGAACCGACCAGTATGATCATAATGTCCATTGTTACTGCGGTTTGTTACGTCATGTTTGGATGGTTTACTGCAGAATGAACTGGAGCACTTCATAAAATATTAATCATAATGACATCAGCCAGGAAGTTAAAGCTTAGGGGCAAATGGGTTTTCCAAATGGACAAGGGCCCCGAGAATACAACCAACATGAACATAAAGTGGCTTAAGGACAACAAAGTCAATGTTGCTGAGTGGTCATCATAGAGACCTGATCTTAATCCCACAGGAAATGACTGGAAGAGTAGAAGAGGTGCATCTGAGTAAAGCGGCTAACAAACCCAAAATCCCCATAAAAATATGATGAGAAGCTTGTGGGGAGATAAAGCTTAAAAGGGAATCCTACCAAATACTGAGGAAACACATTTAAAATGTTGAACTTTACAAAGGTGTTCAAAAATAATTCACATCTTCTCTTAATTATTCCAGCATTTAGCAAACAGGCATAATTTTGATGACTCTGATTAACCTCAACAAGGAAAGTTTAGTCTGATTTGTCACTCAGAAAATGGGCACCTCTGATTCCTACAGTTCAGCAAACATTTGGTACACATTTGTAAATCATGTTTGGCGCAATCACAGCAATTCAAAGATCGTCTTCTGGTAACAAAGGCGTTCGAGTTTTACTCTTCAAACTTTGTGTGCCATCCCGGCGAGGGCTTCGCGCTCAGACGAGCAAACATATGTTTGATGGTTTGATGTTTTCGGAGGTTCGGCACAGGCTTTGTGTCTTACTGTCCAGAGTGACCTCTAGAACAAACTTGCTGTCAGCTGGGAAGTTGTGACTCCAGTTGACGTTAGCGTAGTAACTGTCGGGGACCACCGTCAGATTCCAGATCTCCCTCCGAGGGGTTACTACACAGATGGGCGGTTGGGGATTGGGGTCAGAGGCAAAGGGTTAAAGGTCGGAAGAAGAATTTGACATGACACTGTCATAAATAATGACACTTCTAATGCAAAGTTGCGTTACACGTCCATTAAAATGGTCAGCTTTTCATTGAAAGTGTCCTAACCCTCGCCTAATGGCTGACTGGTTTTGCTTGTGTAAAATGACTCTAGTCAGCCCCTTTCAGAACAATGAAACCTCCCTTTCATGTCAGATCTCTCCTTCTCCAAACATATAATAGTTTGTGTGTGCTTTCAGAGCATGCCGTTAGGAGAAAGGATCAAATAGGCGTGGCCCACAACTTTAAGAATTGAGCTGGGCAGTATGCTAAGTGTTCAGGATTCTAACTTGCTAACTTGAGTATCTTAGCTCTCATTTAAGTAAATAATGTATATAGATCTATTCACAAATAGGATCTTAAGTTGTTCTGCAAAAAAAAAAAAAAAAATCATTAAATAAAAACAATTTAAACATGAAAAAGATTTATAGATTAAAGTAAATCTGTAGTTTTCAATACTGAATCAAGACAATGAAAGTGTACTCCACAGGTCAGGAGATAGGAGCTTGACTGGACGGATCGCCACAGGTTTCAGAACACATCTAAGGAGCCAACTGTATTCCTAAGGTAGGGTCTGAGTCTGAAGGTCTACAACAGCTCAGAGATGTTTGTACGATTCAGGTTGCAAAGCCATAAAAGTTAACAGCAGGAGTGGAAAAGTAACCAATGGGGAGACATCAGGACAAGATCCATGTGTGAAAACAATCAAGCACCTGCCTCCTGTTTGTCCAAAACAACTCAGTTCAAGAAATATTAGTGTGCGCCACAGCATGGCATTTTCTTATTTGCACAAATCTGCTCATCAAATTACTTTATGTCATCTTAGGAGGACACTGTGCAGCTCTCTGCTCTGTTTGGACCTGTGGACTCGCTGCTGTCTTTGCTTTGCATCGTATCGTTACATCACACCCGTAAGACTCTTCCAGCTCAAGTCTCTGATTACCTACCAAGTAGATTAGAGATGTAATATTGTTAAGGTGACTTTACATTATCCTCCCATATTCCATGTCATGACCAATAACAGACAGAATGCACGGTCTGAAAAGGGCTACTGGTTTTATCATGTCATACAATACAATCATCCAGCATGTCTGTTTTTAGTGCAACAGCTACAGCACAGCCTATCGGGATGCAGTCCTGACATACCTTCCTGTTTTTTGTCAGGTGGGAGAAGGCAACCATATTCCTTAAAACTACAAAGTAAGAAATACAACATGTACCCAAGACATTTTGATCAACTCGTTTGGTGGTGACCAGCACAGGAACTGTGGAGGGTGTAGTTGCCTCAGTGGTAGTAGTAGTGGTAGTAGTAGGAGGGGTTGTTGGAGGAGGGGTAGGAGTTGTGATACTAATTGTGGGAGGGGTGGTAGTGGGAGGAAGAGGAGGAAGAGGAGTGGGAGTAGGAGAGAAAACAGAAGACAGGGTGGCGTCCGTAAGCTCAACTACAGGGAAGGAAGAAGGAGAGAGCAGAGGGTTAAACACAAGGCAGCAGGAACATCATACAAAACTGAGAAACACTGACACTCTGGACAATGGAGCATAGAACTGAACGCCATCTTGTTCCCGTCATTGGAGCAAACACAAAATCACCCACAGACCACAGATGTTTTCATTTTGTCACTGTTGTCATTCAGTCAGATGCTAGAACAGAGGACAGTCAGGACAACCTTTTGTTTTTTTCACTTCCCTTCTTTTCTCTTGTGCGTGTGTGTGGGTGTGTGTGGGTGTGGGTGTGTGTGGGTGTGGGTGTGTGCGTGTGTGGGTGTATGGTATCTTTTATTTTCTGTGGTCCTTTAGATGTTTTCCTCCTTGAAAACTCCACATTCAACTGACCTTTCCTGATTGTCCTCCAGAGCAGCACAGACACGTTCAGGTGTGCCGAAGCTGAGAAACACCTGAAGCGTGTACGGCTGAGAAAGCCAAAACACTGACATAGTTCAGCATTGCTGCCACCAGCTGGTGAAATATTGGTAATACATGTGGCTCTTCTTGGCAATTAAGATCGTGTGTTCTACAGCAGCTATGTTTAAAATACCATAGTCATTAATCTTTTCTAATTTTATATAAGAAGACAAATTACTTCAACTATGATGTCAAAAACAAAACTAAAACTTATGGGTTCAGTTTGGATCCATTAACTTAAATGCCTGACATTAGAACAAAACTAACCAATCTGAATGAAGCTCTCTGCACAGATTGTCATAAATGACATTGAGTAATAACAATATGTGTGTGACCTTTAGTTTGTCTCCTGATACTCAGGTAGTTTCCAGAAAAACATGCATTAATGTGGAACCTTTTCAAGGAACCAATTTGAGTTGCATTATTTGTGTTAATCTGAACACAATGATGTAGCGGCCACACTCATGTGAGGAACACCCCAAAAAACAACAACACCCCAAAAAACACCACCCCAAAAAACAACAACACCCCAAAAAACAACACCCCAAAAAACAATAACACCTGAAAAAACAACAACACCCCAAACCTCAAACAGCATGCTAGTGTCATGTATTTCATGCATACCCTTAACCAGCGCCTCACTAAATTCCCAGTGTTTTTAAGCCATGACAGTTCAGTGGTGTCAAAGGTCACTTCAGGGAAAGGCTTCATGCTACTTTACTTGAATCAAGTTGCCAATGATTCACTGAACAGTGGTGATCCATAGAGACGACATCATGACAGATGTGCAGAAGCTCAAAACAAAAATAAAATGAAGCCACTGGATGACTAAGCAATCCAAGTGTTGTGTACCTCAGCATTCCCCACAACTTGCACACTTAAAAAAGAGACATCATTGTGGTTGGATATTATGATGCAGCAGCATTCATTTCCTTTTGTTGCAACAAAAGCAGTGCCAAAAAAAAAAAATGCCTTTAGCTGCTACACAAGGTTCCCTTGCATCGCACAGCAAAACTGTGATGCAGTCCGGCTGCATTACACAGACGCACCAGCAGGTGCTAGTGTTTATAGGAACGCAAGTTTATAGTAAGCAGAGGCTTAAATAGATTTAAAAACAGTTATGGAGTGGAAGTAATGACAAAAGAGAGCATTATGAAATGCAGCCAAACTGGTAAAACGCACGCCATGCCTGTTAGACCCCTAGGAACACAGCAGCAGCAGTGGACCAACAGCAGCTTCAAACAAAGTGGAAGGATGATCAGATGGACACAGGCAGTCACATGGTACCTCATCCAATACATCGCAAGTGTGTTTCAAACTTCTTATTAATGTGATTTCAGTGAGTTTCCATAAGTATGATGTGCAGATGGACCCCTAGATTGTATTGCTCTTATTTTTGGTCAAGTTTTCCTGCTTTGATTTTTATCAATATTATTATATTATCATCATTATTTCTTTCTTTATTCTTTATCTTGTCTAAATTTGATTTTGACATACACACAAAAAGTTCCAAACCTTCAGTGTATGTATGTCAATGTCTTGTACACCAATTTTCTTATGTGATTATGTGAAGAAAGGCAAAAAAAACCCTGCCAGACTGACGTAAAGCTTCCTCCTTCCATAACAGAGCCAATTTGTTCTCATGCTGCTGTGAGCAGCACTGAAAATCCTGTCTGCATGAAGCCACAGTGGGGTAGCAACAGAACCGTCGCTAAGGGCTGTAAGAGTGACTGCACTGCTGCTGTTGTTAGATGGACAGATAAAAACAAAATGTCAGTGTTGGACAGCAATGGTCAATGAGACTGTGCTTTTTGTTCCCCCATTACCTACATCTGTAGCATCAGTAAAGTTTTCTGCCAGTGGAAAGAACAGAGACACAGAAGACACAGGAGAAGAGCGGGTGAGACAGGAAGGAACAAGAAAACAGAACGGTTTCAAACTGAGTCACTGGTTTAAACTAGAGAGGCACAGAGAAATGGGCTGCTGGACATCTTACCAGCCTGAACACTCGTTGAACGTGAGCGAGAGCAAGACTTTCAGCAGGTAATAGAAAGGCTGACAAGAGTCATTCCGATTCGTTAAGTGGAGTTTTCAATTTCTCTCAAGCTGTGTTTCTATTGCAAACGTGCGCAAAAACTTTGTTGATGTCCTGCTATTGTCAAAAGAACGCAGTTTCGCAATTGTATGAATAAATCTGTTTATGCAATGGGTCATTACAAATCACCAGAATGTATCTCTGGTATGAGATATACTCATATTTCAGCCATGTCATTATGGCACATTGTCAGCCATCAGAGGAGCCGTCTGCGTCCTATTCAGGCGTTGGAGTGAGAAGCTCCTTATACCTGCGAGCCGCTACGTATCTGACATCTTTGGGAAATTTTAGTCTGCGATTTCACAGAAGAGTTATGGATCCAACACTTTAAAATGACAAACTGAACTTTGACGAACTGTTTGACGCTGTGAGCGCTCTGGTGGAGCCAGCTGCCCGCAAAAAAATGATGTTCGTGCTGCATAGAAACAGTAACACTTTATTTGAAGGGGAATGCACAAGACTGTCGTAATACTGTCATAAATATGTTATAACACCAGTCATGAACGTGACGTGTTCAGGACTTTAGAAAGAAAAGGGTATTGCCAACATTGTTCTTATATATTCCTATGCAATAGTTTTTAAACACCAGGTCAAAGTTCACAAAACATGCAATATAAACGGATGGAAATTTAGATGAGTGAATCTAAATCACTACTATCTAGACTTTCCAGATTTAAGACATTTCCAATGAGGTCAGTCACATCGCATCTGTCCAATAGTACGAAAAAATAACTTTATTTTACTCCTAAGCTTCTGTGCATCAGGACTTTTAGAAAATGATCTCATCTTTAAAATAAAGACTATTAACATGTTGCAGCAAGTCATCATTTACTAACAGCAGCAATAGCGACGCTTAAAATCAAGCAATATGTAAAAATAGTGACAGTTCAAGAATCCACAGCTAGTAGAACCAGGTTTGGACCCCAGAACATTACTCTTAAGTATTCAGGTGCTGTATGACCTTTTTTGACTTTGACGTTGTTGTGCAAGTGTTTTATCTAAAGGTGCATCGGGTCATTGTTGCTTGCAGATATGTTTTATGCGCAGCACCGTTCAGTTTGCGACGGGGGGAGGACTGGGCCAACATCCGCAGTCATTCTGCGGATGTTCCGCAGAATGACTGTAAAGATCCAAGATGGATTCCATCTTGGATCCATCTTGGATCAACCTGAATTTGTCACTTATGAACTCAATGGCATTTGGGTCTATAGAAGACTTAAAAACAAATATTAGCTAAGTGGTTGTACAACAAACCCAAATCATTGGTTCGATGGGTTTGTGCAGATACAGACTGAATGCTTTTCACCCATAATGCCACTGTGTACAAGAGCAAAACATGCATTGTACACTTTTAGCTTTCCACTGCACTTTTAACTGCAGACAACTGCAGCTCTGAAACAAAGTTCTTCTCCTGTTGATCATTGCAAAAAGAAAAACGGAAGCTTTCAAATCATACCCTCATTGCCATCTGTCCTCTCATATGTAATTTTCCTTTAAATTTAGCAGCGTTTTCTGGTACAAAGACAAAAAAGGAAATCTGATTCTGAGTTGAACTCTCCTGTTAAATGATTAATGAAAACTGAGAGACTTGGATCTCCTGATAGATATGTAATTTGTCAGGATATTAGAGAAAACATGCAGAAAGCTGCTGAGTTATCATAAGAAAGGCTTAGTGGCTGTGACACTAATGAAGATTTTTATAATGATTATTAAGAAGACTATCCTGCTTTTAATTAAATATAGAGACATTGAAATCATTTTGGCTTCATCTGTTTTTCTGAATATACTTTATGAGCGGAGTTTAGATTCTATTCTCAGACTGATGAACAGCTGATCTTAACTCTTTCACATTAACTTTTGGCAAAACTTCATCTTTCTCAAAAAATGAAGTTTTTTTTTTTTTTTTATTTATTTTTTGAATGAGAGTCAGCAATGCTCACCTTCATTGGTAAAGTGTGGCGACTCCTCGGCATAGACCTCCCCCGTTCCCACCTTGGTGAGCGCTGACAGGTTGAACTTGTAGCGAGCGGACCGGTCCGGCAGGCGCAGGACGAAGTCTGTCTCGTTGGGACGGAACGTCTCGATCTGCTGGGGACCCAGTCTGGACCCGTTCACTGGACACAAACACAGAGCCGGGTCATGACTTACTGTGGCATCAGAGCTTCTCAGCGTTAGTGGGCTACAACGGCTCCACCTAGATGATGATTGCATTTCATGAATTCTATTACTATCCCACGACCAGTCTTAGTTTTTTTATTTTGTTTTGTTCTTTGGAGTGAAAATTGTGGGTAAGACAGGAAAGGTCACACCACCAGTATGTAGGTAATTCAGATATTTAGAACAAAGAACTAAAACTAATCAACAGTATGTTTGTCAGCCATATTGTCCAGCCCTAGTTGGAAGAGTTACAAAGCAGATGAAGTCACCTCTATGGTATGCGAGTTGGTATCCAACTAGAATGCCGTTGGGTTCTAATGGTTTGCCCCATTCCAAGTAGAGTGTGTCCAGACTTCTGCGGTTAATCCTGAAGAACCTGGGAGCATCCGGAACTGCAAATATTTCAAGTCAGAAGAGAAAAACGTGAAAAGAACATGAGGAAAGAAACAAAGAAACACGGGAAGAACAAATACTGGACATCAAATTCTGCAACTAATTACGAATGACTAGTGACTAAAACAAATCTGTCAATTTTATACCTGTGTTGTCCAGTCAAAGCCTCTAGGGGGCACTGTGGTTAGTATGAATCACAGGATGGTTTGTTTAAAGGAAATAATTATGCAAGTAGTTCTGCACACCCTATCAATTTTAATTAGATATTTGAATGCTTTAAATGTCTTTTTCCAGTTTTACTAAAATGCATCTAAAACTAAAGACTGTCATGGTTTTAAAAGTAACTCCGTTCAAAAATGTGTTCAAGTTCAGATTAAAGATGTTTTATTTTCTGAAAGTAATGACTGTTTTTTTTTTTTTGTTTGTTTTGTTTTGTTTTTTAATAAACGACACAAATATACAATAAAATCATAGAGCGCTAATGTTGTGGACAGGTCAGCCTGGTTGAGCGCCCACAGGTGGCGACATCTTTCCCCATCACCCTGAGCAAAGGCACAATATATAACCGGAACATACCAAGCAAAGGGTTGCAAGACTCTCGTATGACATTGATGTTTATGATCAAGTGTGGTTCGTTGGGTCCTCACCGCCCTCCGCTGTGGTGAATTCCACATTGTTGCTGGGGAGACTCTCATAGCGACTGTTGGCCACAACCATGAACATCTTATATTTAGAGTAGGGCACCAAGTCTTTGAGAATCCCAGACGGTTCTGGAACAGTCGTGTAGAACCCAGTGGTCATCTTCTCCTTGCTCACCGCCAGCCCTGGAACCAGACTGGAATCGCGCCAGTAGTACAACTGGGAATTACGAAAGAGAGAACGCGTGGGTAAGATGAAAAGTCAGAAAGTAGGGGATGGGGCATCTACAGTGGAGTCAGTTCTCAATTCAAAATGTTCCTCGTTCTCACTCTGTACTCTTTGAACTCTCCCTGGACAGAACTCAGATCTACAGGTTTCCAGTGGATGTTTGCTCTGGTGCTGCTGACCTTCGACACCCGCAGCTCAGTGGGTGAATCAGCGGGTTCTGAAAACAGAACCATCAGACCGATATGTTTATTCAGGAGTTTGTTTTTCTGAACATGAAAAGCTTTCACAAAATATATATATATTTGTTCCACTTCTTATTCATACTCACTGTCCTCTCCAGAATATCCAATGACGATGTTAGACTCGGGTCCCGATCCCAACTCGTTCCTGGCCTGGATTTTCATCTCGTAAGGCACATATGTTTCAGTGTAACGAACGACGTGTTTGGACTCAGACGTGGTCACGTTGGTCCAGTCGTCCCCGGAGTCTTTCCGTCTCCACCACACGTTGTACTGCAGGTTTGGGCCGTTTTTCTCCAGATCGCGCAGCGGCTAGAGAAACAAATCAAGCTTCAAGTTCAAGCGTGAAGAAACGTCTTAATGTGATGTGAAACCGAAAATAAAGACAAATCAGAAGGAATCTGTAAGGAGGTCAATAATAATAACAAGGTGAAAAGTTTCAAAGGTTGTGCCAAAAGATTAAGAATTTAAATAAAGTCAACATAAAATATAAAACTAGACGTACAATCAGACTCAAACTACTGCATAGAGTTATTTCTAACTGCAAGTGGAGAAGCTGGATTGTAATGTTTATGTTTTGATGCTTCATTAGCCTTGAATCAAGTAATGGTTTAGAACTTACTCTTTATTATTGTAGATTTATTTTTGACAACCAGTGCTTCTGATGCTGACACCTAAATGTAACCATAAGGATTTTCAGGCAAGCATGTAGTTCTCATAGGTCAACAGCAGGGGGTCACTGGAGCAATCTAAATTGAATTTTTGTATCTATTTTTCAGCTCTAGTGGACTGTATTTCACACCAGATTGACAGGGAAGACGGGTTGTGAGTGAGTGGAGAAGACATGCAGCAAAGGTCAACAGGCCGGGACTCGAACCTGTGGAGGACTGAGGTCGCACACTCCACCACCTGCGCCACTTCTTCAAATAGTTTTTGTTACCAGTCACTCTGAATGATGAGCAATTTGCTTCCCTTACCTCCCAGGTGATCTCCATGTTGTCCTTATCGGATCCCCAACCACGTAAATCTCTGGGAATGGCATCTGGGGCTAAATTTTAAAAAAAAATTAATAAGTTTATATCAAACATGAGCAACAAGATGTTTTCTTGCAATCATTTTTCTAACCTATGTTAACAAACACCATTGCATGTGCTCTTGGGTTTCCCATGTTAAGGACTGGCTAAGACGAAATGAGACCGCTGAGTTTCATCCCAGGCAAATGCGGTGTTATTGATTACTAGATAGCTTTGATCAAATTACCATTTTTTACAAATCTTCACCAGGGGGTGCCACATGGTACTGTTTGTTGAGATCTTTACTAAATAAAGAGCTGTCCCTGTACAGCTAATGAAACATTCAACCAAATTATCATCTTGCTCAAGCCAGAAGCACGGACAGAATGTGATTTTAGATTTGATGCTACTTACGTGCCGCGGTGGTTTTGTACCGAGGTGAGGGCTGACTAGGTTGACTCCGACCCACTGAGTTGATGGCAATGACCCTGAACTGATAATTGACATTGGGGGCAAGCTGCAGGATGACCGAGTTGAGGTCTCCGGGGAAAGAGGACAGGTCCTGCCATCTGCCCGGCTCCCAGTGGTTCTCCTCGAACTGGACCAAGAACTCTGCAGAAAGCACAGCGGGCTTCAGAATGAAACCATGTAAGGATGACACAGTAATAATCCGGAGTCCTACGAGGATGTTGGCTTTTCAGCCGTGTCGAGATCGATGCATTTTGCAAAACTGCACTGCGAGCATTTTTTCGCATCACACTAGTCACATGATCAACAGCCAGATGTTGCTACTGGCAGAAACAACAAACAAGACGACAGGAAGCAGTAAGACAATGATGGTTTGTTTTTGTTTTCGTACAGCAGAGTTCTCAGCTCAGTTCATATAAAAATTGTGTGTCATTCCAATGTGTTGAATCCAAAGCTCTTCTTGTAAATCAGACTACAATTTCCCCAAAACACTGCACACTTAGCTGCTCCCGAGTTGGTGGAGAATGCCACTCCAATGACTGATGTCTGATGACAAGCGCTAATGCCATGACTGACTTATGAATATGCGTTTACATCTCCCAAGATTTTAATCACTTATCACGTGAACAACCATGCGATTTTAATTTCCTCTCTTATTTAATGTAAACACCTCGACTGCAAAGTTGTGTTTCTTCGACATTAGCAAAATATAGAGCAAGATCTGCACCAATTTGTAATGGAAACGTCGTTATTGAGACACAAACACATATGGGCTCGCACTCTTCGCCACAAGCAACGTCTTCTACGAAAAGGCAGTTGACCTTAAGCGTATGCTTCTTAGCTGAGAGAGGAAGAATGCACCTCAAAGCAAGCACAGGATCACACGGCCAGAACGCACCTGTGACTGTGCTCCTGCGCTCGTTCCCAGGAATCCAGGTGAGGCGAACACTACGGGCTGATGGGTCTGACAGATCCAGATCTATTGGTGGGTCTGGACGGTCTGCAGATGAACACAGGATGATACCGCTCATAAGCACACTCACAACAACCTTCATTCATGGCATATTATACACTAGGTACTGCCTGTATTTGGTTAGACGACCAAAACCTTTAGAAAATAAATAAAACAGAACAGAAACAAAAACCATAAAAGTAATGAAATCTCATAAAATCGGTCTTACACTCTTTTTAACCAAAGGGCCAAAGAAAGCAAAAAAGAAAAACTTGATATTTAATTAATTTTGTTATTCTAACAATTGAAAATGTTATTTTGTTCATCATTACAAACATCTGCACATATTATTGGGATTTTATGTGATAGGCCAAAACAAACCAAAGTACATACTTGTGAAGAAAATTTGTTAGAGGCACCAAATGACACATAGCCTTAGCAACAATGTAATTTACTTTTTTAATTTTGCCAGGAAGTCTCTTGAGATAACATCTCTTTTTCAAGGAAGACCCGGAAATGATGATTATCAAAGCACAAATTCATCTGTAGCAAGACTCTTTTCCACAGACAATCTCAATCCACTCTGACTGAGCGGAAACTTTTGTTAAGACGAATGAGCACCAAGGCAAGTCCCAAAACACATCGTCAGCTCATAGCTTTCCCCACTAAAATCAGATTTTTACTGGCACACAGACTCCGACTCGACCGTCCGTCCGTCAACGCACCACCAGACTAGGAGCTGGAAATCCTGCCAGAGTGAACACAAACCCAAAAGCTGCTGGAACAAGATGACACTTTCACTCTTTCATTTTTTCTGTACTTTTGAGCTCCCACTGTCGATAAGTAGTACCCTACTATTTTTTTGTTGTTTTTCTTTTTTTTTTTTTTTTTTTTTTTTACAAGTACAAGATTTAAGCTGGTATGTTTTTTCCCCTAAAGCAGATGCATTTTATTTTGCCACCGTGTCTCACTTCCTGTCTGACTCGTGATAGTCTCAGGGAATCCCTGGCAGCCTGCTGGGGTCCACTGACTTTTCTAAGACGTTGCAACTGCTGCCAACATCATCCGACCTGATCTTCCGTCGGATCGCAGGCCAAAACAGATCCGGTGTGAGTCTTTAGATGTAGAGACACATGTTACAGACAATCATTTTTGTATTTGTACAATGCCGTGCCTCGTTTCACTTCTACATCACAATTCTGTTCTGCTTTGGACAGACACATAAATATCCCAATAGAAAAAAAAAAAGAAAAACAATTGTGATTGTTATGTCACAAAAACATAAAAAAGGAGGGAAATTTCAAATGCTGCAAAAATAGAGATGGAAGCAAAAATACGAAGTAAATAATAAGGCATCAGGACATAAAAAAAAAAAAAAAAAAAAAAAAAAAAAAAAACAGAAGAGCTTCCAGCTGAGCCATGTGTTACCTGGAGGCAAGGCACTAGAGACTGAGGGGTTGAGGATGGCATCCTCTGTGGGTCAGGAGGTGGGGATAAAGGTTAGATTAGTTAGGTTAGTCTACAAGCCAAGAAACAGCAGAGGAGAACAACAGTTAAAATATAACTTGAGTGTCATCATGACTGAATTGTATGTAGGTTCTGATGAAGGCATTCGTTTCATGTAGAGCTTAGAAGGTGATTAAACAGATTACCTTCTTTAATTTGCTACATCTCAATACATGTGTTGTTTTCTTGAAGCAAATTGGTATCTAGCGAAATACCAGGCTGGAACATTTAGTGGATATGCATGTTTTCTTCAGACAACATATTCCTATTCACTATGCAGTGATCTACTCTACATCTGTGAGTGAAGACAATGAGTTAGCTACATTGTATTTAATGAACATCACTGGTACAGGGAGTTGCGTTTCTGTCAGATCACAAATCAACGCTTTGCAGCATCCTTCTATGAACTAGTGTACCTAAGACAGTGAGGCGGGCTGAGGCTGAGTCCTGGTCTATGTCAGATTTAACAGTGCAGGTGTAAGTTCCCTCATCGTTCTCACTGACAGACGGGATGGTGAGGGACTCTTCATCCTTCTTCAGCCTGGAGGACAGAAAACGGATCGGTGGTTAAGGAACATCCAGCAGCGCGTTTATAAGACTACATTGAAGGCCCTCTGTCTTATTTTTTCCTTGCACATGATAGGATTGAATCTGGGTTACAGTTTTGCCACAAGTGAACATTTACGTGCCGCTCCGCGTACAAAATACAGACGTTGGGGTGATCAAGCTTTTTCTGTCGCCGCATCTCAACTGTGGAACCTGCTTCTACTCGATCTCCAGTCTGTAACCCAACGGGATATTTTTAAATCAACGCTAACAACGTTTTTCTATTCAGACCTTTGCAAAATTAAAAGCGTGACGCCACTTCTGGTTGTATGTAGTTGGGTTGTTCTACCTTCTGTCTTGTTTTAACCTTGCTTTTGTTTTTTTTTTTTTCTTGTATATGTTGATTTTGTCAAGCATTTAGTAATCAATATTGTGGATGCTTAAAGGATTATATAAATGACTGATGGATGGATCAATTGATTGCTTGGCTGGTTGATTAGTTTGTTGGTTGAATTTGATGCAACCTCCACAATCTGGAAGGACGGGAAGCCTGCCTTCATTAATGACTTTGGTCTGCTGTGACCAACTCAACCACTCTGCTAGAGCTAACTTGCTACAAATGCTGGTTGAGGATTGAGACGTCATCCCACAGCAGTGTGTGATCAATCCATATTCTGAACTCTACTTTTCTTTACTAATCAGGGACCATTTAAAGAGAAATGAACAATTTTTTCAGATTTGTTGACAAACTGGAGACATTATATTACAACAAGCTCAAAATTAACCTAACACTTTTTGGGCTGAGTGTATGATGACGACATTCAAACAGTTAAAGTAGGAGAAATGGACTGACATGCAGCAAAAATCCCAACCAGGAAACAAATTGAAATCCAAACTGTTCTGACTCTGACGTAAACTTTAAAAAAGGAGGCTTAATTGGTAAAAACAATCAGGTGTCATACCTCCATCCCAGATCCAGGCGCTCTCCGTCCTTGGTCCAGGTCACCTTGGTGGGCAGGCTGGGGTCCGACACCACCTTACAGTGGAAGCTAGCTTTAGAGCCCCTCAAAACTGACTGGTGCGTGGGAGCTTGAATTATACGAGTGGGCTCTAAATCAGAGTCAAAATGACAGAACAAACAATAGAAATAGGCACACTGACAGTCACATCGAAACAACATCTTTGAGAGACCTCATCCAACACATCTCTATTGCAAATGATGTTTTATTAAAAGCCTTTCTCCCCCTCGCCCTCCTCTGGCTCTTTCTCGTTCAGGGATCACAGACTAGTAAAAGTGGTTCACTCCCCTTAACACCTTCTACTCCGACAGAAAAGGAATCACATATATCTGAAGAGGAGAGGCGTGATCAACTGCCAGAAACAAAAGATCTGAGGAATTAAAATTAAACAATTAATTACAGTCAGTCCTTCTTATGGCCAACTATTTCTCAATCAGTAATTACAATGTACAGAACTCAGATACTGTAAATGTACTTCCATAAAAACTATTCACTCAGTCAGTTTTAATCATTGTAGATGTTTTTGAGTTTAAACTACCGGTCCATCCAAAGCTCTTTTCCGTATCTGTTTCGAAAGATGAAGCCATTTTTTTCCTCTGCCACCTGTTAAACCCAGAACTCATGAATTCCTGACCTTTTCTTCTATTTAACAAAAAAATAAATAAAAAAATCTTTCCTGATGTCTTCTAATTGTATTAAACTTGGAAGGCAAATGGAGACACAAGGTCAAGAAAAGGCACTGAAGAGCCCGACTCGCCCCCAAACCGCAGGCTATTTGGCACAGGGAAGGAAAACGACTGTTCAAACGATCCTGACAGTTAGTCTTTAAGCGATGCGATGTCTGACCTTTGACCTCCAGCTGAACCTGGTTCTCAGCTTTGCCCAACATGTTGTTAGCCACACAGGTGTAGATGCCCTCATCCTCCTTTCGAGCGCGTTTAATCTCCAGGGTGCCGTTGATGTGGGCCCGGTACTGACCCCCATCCAGCCCACTGCCCTGGCCATTCTTAAACCTTCAGAGTAAAGGTGAAGGTTAGCTTTGGTAAACAAAACAAATTCACCTAAAACACATTAATACTAACCAATCTGACAGAGCTTTAAATTTAAAATATGAAACACTAACAGTAAAAAAGCATTACACAGACACAGGACTTACATACAGCTAAATTGTGCGACCTGTCAGTGACTTGGTAAGTCATTCTGCATCGCAGGAGTTGTGTCGGTTTGAAAAAACACTGAGATGCTCACCAGCGAAGCTCGGGTAAAGGAGAGCCAAAGAAAGGGCAGTTGAGGAAGGTTCGGTTGTTCATGATGACTTTGATTAGCTGATTTTTGGGTCCCAGCATCCGTGGAGCCATGTCTGCAACACGGAAACTAGAGGTAAATACAACACTGAAACAACGGCAGAGAGTTGCAAGGTCACTGGGACACCTTTGAACTTTTCTAAGAAATGATATTTTGGTGTGTTTGGGAGGTTGAAAAAACAAACTGGTCCTTATATAAAGCTTAGTCGATTTTGTCCCTGTTCCTGGCAGTTTGTGGACATTATGCAGGTGCAGCTGCAGCTTTTGGTCATGTCCACTCAATTCATAGAATAAAAGAACAATGTACATTTCACTCAAACATATACTTAAAATCAGAGAAACTGATCATTTTAATGATATATTTACACACTCACACACACGCATACACACACACACACACATATACATATAGCTTCACAAACTGCTTTTTATATCTATTTTTATTGGAGCCGAAAGAACCAAAAAAAATTATACTTATATATACACACAATACACATCTCACTATGGACACATATTAATCAACACAACACATTTCCCGCGTCTCACCGAGAACACTGACGAAGGCGTTGGCCAGCAGGTAGCCGTGCTGGTTGGAGGCGTTGCACTGGTAGACCGCACTGCTTCCGATCTGCACGCCCCGGAACATAATGGTGTCACCGAGAACTTCTCTGTTTGCGCTTGTTGGCGCTTCTGTGATTTCTAGAAAAGGAGAAACACAAGGAGAAAAAGAAGAGGACAAAGTGTGAAGATAGCTCAAATGCCAAAGAAAGGGGAGAATTTTTACAGCTTGAAACTTTCTCTAGAGCAGATTTAATTCATGCGTTCGTTCATTTTTTTGCACTCGGCTAATCTGTGAGTTGGAATTCGTTTGGACTTTCCAGTCATGGAGATGATGTCATCTCCTACGTCCATTGTCCGCTGTCCATCACTTACAGATCGTTATGTTTGTGGACTCCTGATTTTGAAGACATTAACAAATAAATAAATAAACGTCTTTCTCTCATTATTGTGGAATTTTGCAAATAAAAATCATTTTGATAATTCTGTGATTTAACATGAGGGAAGTTTGGTCTGATACGGAACCCACTTTGCTGTATCTCCTAAAAGGACTAAAATGGTGATCAGATTTGTCATGGCACTTGGAGACGCCACTTAAAAACGATCCCGTATAGTTAAACGTGGCTCTTTTCAAGGCGGATTAAACTAATGCGCTGAAAGTGCATTCGCCCCAAATTTTAACAAACGCAACAAAGAGCTGAGGGTGAAACATAACGAGTAAAAGAAGAAGCCGCACTGTTTATTGGCTCGCCGTTCATAAGCCACTGGATGTTGGGTTTAGGGTTCCCGTTGGCTCGACACACCAGACGGCCATTTTCCTCTGGGGCCAGCACCAGGTTTGTGGGTTTGTCTAACCAGTAAGGAGCAGCTGTGGGGGCAAAAAGGAGCCAGTTTAGCCTAATAACACAGGTTCCTTCATTTTGTTTCAACAAGCACCGTGTCATCCTCACCTTTGACTTGGACGTCGATGGAATGGCGTATGCTGCCCAGACGGTTGTCTGCCATGCAGACATACTCCCCAGCATCCTCCTCTGACACGCTGAGGATTTTCAGAGTCTTATTGAAGTTCTCAAACTTCACCTTTTGTGCTGGCAGGTCTCCCCCTCTCTTAAACCACTTGATGGAGGGAGTCGGACTGCGAGGAAAGTGGGCAGAGAGAGACACGTGTGAAACTTTGACGTGATAATTGGATTACATCTAATACAGCAAGAAGAAACAAAGCATCTCTAACCCCAACAGACGAGTTTAAACTCTGCTTTGCTCTATTTCCCAAATAATCTGTATACTTTAAACATTGTCTGGACTTTGAATATGCATTAAATCTTCGGTATGTAAATTTGCTCATATATAGAAATATACATATATGTATGTATGTATGTTTTTAAATTTCCTCTCACTTGCACTGTATATTTGCATATGTATGTGTGTGTTTGTGCTCACAGCCCAGCAGCGATACACTCCAGCAGCAATTGCTCATCTCGTAGCACCATTTTGGAGCTCCCACTCCCCTCAGGAGACAGGAAGGACGGCGGCGTCTCTGCTACTTTGCGGCCTGAAAATGAGAGGCAATGGCAGGTTGATGTGGGGACAAACGCATTGATTGTCCCTGCAGCGTGAGACGCGTCCGACCAGCAGCCGAACCTCCTTCCTCACACGTCATCTAACAATATTATTCCGATCATTTCCTTGTGGCTGGGTTTCGCCTGAGGAAGAAGCCGACGACCTCGCTCTTGTCTGACAGGAAGACATTAGAAAAGACAGATACGGCACGGGGCTCATTCGTCTTCACTCTCATTGGGTTAGAAAAGCAGCACATCAAATTAGCCAAGGTTGCGTTTGGAAACATATTTCAGTTAATTCCTAATTGGCCAGCAGTGCACTGATGAAAAATGAGAGTAATAATTTCCAAAAGAAAAAGAAAAAAAACAAGCTTGGTGTTTAACTTTCGAATGCTAAAGTTAAAGGAAGGTATTTCTTTTTTATTCTATTTATTTAATGGCGATTGCTCCAGTCTGCTCTCCAGATGAAACAAGAGTTATTCATGCTACTCTGTTCCCCCAACATCTGAAACAAAGCTGCTTAATCCAGGTGACATCTGAGCATCTGATTTGATGATTTGGTAGAAATATGTCTCTATTGCCCTTAGACCCAATCTTTATCCCGAGGACAACTCGGAATAAAGATTACACAGGATAACTTTACAGGAAGTTATCCTGTGTGAGACTTGAACTCTTAATGCCCCAGTTCAACACAACAACTATATCTAATTGTTGTGAGGAATTTGCACTTAAGAAGCAAGGTGGGTAGGTTTGTAGAAAAACACATTATTCACCTGAAGGAGGAAATGTTTCTGTTGCAAAGCATAATGAATGGAATTTACTTTACCACTCAGTGCCATAACATCACTTATTCATGAATAAATTACACAGCAGAGCAACAGTAAACGCTCTTGTAACCTAACAGAAGCTGCTTTTCCATTAACCTTAAAACTGCGCAATTTGAAATGAGGAAAATGAATTTCTTAAAGGAAAGTTGCTCATTTTGAAAAAAGGAAACTTTTAGAAAGAAAACAAAAAGCTTTAGCGTTAGCATGTGGTGGTTTTTCCAGTCGTGTCAAAATATATACAATTTGCAAAACTGCAAGAGGAACACTTTTTTCACTTCACACAAGTCATATGTTACTACTGGCGAAAACGACAAAGAAGACAACAGGAAGTAGTAGGAGGACGATCTGGACAAAGTGCAGCTGGCTCCCCCAGAGCTCTCACAGCATCACACAGTTCATAAAACCTTCTGTGTCATTCCAATGTGTTGAATCTGCAACTCCAATGTCAAATCGGCGTCAACAATTTCCCCAGAACGCCACATACGTAGCTGTTCCCAAGTAGGTGGGGCTTGTTGCTCCAATACCTGAATGAGACACCAACATCTCCTCTAATGGTTGTCATACGATGAGTGCCATGGTAACTGTTTACATCTGTCGCTACCATGATTTTGAACGACAAACAAGCTTATTGACATGGGATTTTAATTTCATTTCTTATTTAGAGGAAATGCCACAATTGTGAAATTGTGTTTTAACTTTCTACATCAGCAGAATGTGGACAGAGATTTGGGCACATTTGTAACGGAAACACAGACACAACAACCTGTTGCAACAGAGCAATGGAAAGTTTACAGAGCTTGTAGATTAAGCAGTTAGTTTAGGTTAGATTCAGCTTCGCTAAGCATAGATTAGTGTGTCGATCATGTTATTGCGAAAACCGACTAGCGGGTTATCAGGAAGTAGACCACTGTGACGTAAACAAACTCACCACCGAAGGGATCAGAGGCATTGTATGATGTGTCATTATATGGCTCCGCTGGAAATAGCAGGCACAAACAAATGGCTGATCAGTGCAAAAACTAGCCGAAGCAGGCAGTAGTACTGAATAAACCTGGAAGATTCATTGAATTTGCTGAATTCCAGATAGAACTTTATCAGTTTGAATAAGCAATATTGGTTGTTTTTCATGTAAACCAGTCGTCTTTTACTGAAATGGCATAAATATCACTCATATCTGAAGAAAACACACAAACATATGTGTTCTTATGAGATTCATGGGAAGCACATTGAAAAACCCAGATTCTTATTTTTTCCACAACCACAGTGGATTTAGACTTGGGGAGATTTTAGAAGATGATGCAGGAGAATTATATCTCCTCAAAACACTTGCAGGAAATAGAATAAATAAAGCGTTAAGCCGTTAGCTGTCCTATCAGATTATTTCCATGGTGTCAGTTTTCAAGCTTATTTTATAACAAGTATATAAATTTCTTATCGTGTTAAGAATTTTGAGTTATCGTTGTGATCATTTCCAACAAATGATGTTTAAAACCTCCTAAAACTGTCTATACTTACAGGGTTGACAATTGTTCTTTTTTCTCCACTGTTGTTCATAAAGCAAAAAAAAAAAAAAAAAAAAATAGAACAATAAATACAGTTACCAAGTGAAGTTTATTCACTAGAAATAGGAATGTTTTTCAAGAGCACTATTTGTGTTTTATGGGGCTGTAATTCCTGTGACACACAGTCGTGCAGCTGCCTAAAAAAGATGTCATAAATACTTTCATGACACTTTTATCGCTATCACAATCGTGCCGCGAAACATTGTGATAAAACTTTACGTCCACCGGTGATGTCACTTACTGGTCTGAACTCTGAGGTTGAAGGGGTTCTTCTGCTGGATGGTGTATGTAAAGTTGAAGCGAGCGTTGCAGCTGTAGTCACTGTGAGCGTCTTGGACCAAAACATTGGCGAAGTACAGGTCTCCATTCAGACCCATGGAAACCCTCCTGTCCTGATTGATGGGGGTCATGTCTGAGGACCAAAGAGAGGAAAACATTAGCACTAATGGAGAGTGCAGACAGAATAACTCAGCGTTGCTTTCATTTCTACCTAATTTAGTTTTCATGATTCCATCGACGTGCAATAAAGAGATATAATAAGTAGATATAGATATAGAGATGCATATGGCAGAGATGCACACAAAAAAATCCATAGGTTTAAATTATTGTAACCTCCATCGGGAGAGCAACTGATTGAAAGCTCAAAAACCTGATCCGATTAGAGAATGTACTTTATACAAGAGATGGCAGGTCACAACACTCTTCTGTACAGATGCTGTCACTGACTTTACAGATTCAGGTCTTAGAGAGTTAAATCTGAATCTGTTTGTAAAGGTAAAAAGTACAGGGACGGCTGTTTTTTTGTTAGTAATGTTAAATACGTTAATTATGGTGGTTTGATCTGCGGATTTAAACAGGAGTGAACAGACTTCAGAGTGAGATGTTTTACTTAGTTTTCTTTTTGTCAAGACGCATTATAAGACAGAAAAAATGATCTATAAAAAATAAAAAAAAATCTTCACTGCACTTCAACTTCACTTCACAAGTATACTCTTCTTCCTTCTAATGAGGAAATAGCATGTCTATGAGGAAGGTTTGCTCACTACTGTCCATCCAGAATATCAATGGAGGAGGCAGGCCAGGCGGTGGGTTGCAGGGCAGGACCAGAGGGGAGCCTTCGGTCACCGGCACCGGGGCCAGCACTTCCTTAGGCCATAACGGGGCCTCTGAAAGACAAAGGGCGACAGAATCAGAATTCATTTTATTGTAATTGTGAACAAAAGAAAGCACAATGAAATTTGAAGTTTGTTTCTGTCATTTGTTTCTTTCATTTCATTTCATTTTCCACTATGGTCCATGCTCCCAGCATTTTGGTCCAGCCATAAACACACAAGTCATTACAGATATAGATCAATTTATCACGCAGAGTGGAGCATTTTGAGCTCTTTGTTTTAGTCATTTTTGATGATTCTGGCTCAGAGATCATGAAAACCGAGAATCTCCAAAATTTAGAATATCACAAGGGATCAACAAAAAAGGACATTTTAAATAGAAATGTCATTTTTCCTGTTCATTTCTATGCCCTCAGTGATTGGTTGGGCTCCCTTTGCATGAACCACTGCATCAGTGTGCACCAGTGCGGTCGCTCTTCTTCCTCCTTACAATGCTCCATAGATTATCTGTGGGGTTCGGTTCAGGACAGTTTGCTGGCCAGTCAATCAGAGTGTCGCCACGGTTACTCAAGCAGCTTTTGTGGTCCTGCTGGAAAATTAAATCAGCATCTCCATAATGTCCATAAAAGCTGTCAGCAGAAGGAGCCATGACAAGCTCTAAAAACATCGTAGCAGATGGCTGCGCTGACCGACAGCAAATCTGGGCTCTTTCTTGTGGTGTTGTTGAAAAATGCACAGAATGATGTTAAAGATGATGAGATATTTACGTGTTTAAACTATACACAGAACACGCAAAGTGTCACTAAACAATCTTGATGTGGACTGAAGACAAGATGCTCTCTGGATGCCATCAGGGGCCTAATTCAAGGCTGTCAGTTGAAGAGAATTGTACTATCATGGCTCTGAGAGGAAGTCCCCGAGGCAGATCACAATCAGAGATTCAAACAGAATTCAAAACACTTTTGCCATCGTAAACATGCCATATGGTGAAAGTCCTGCAATGACATGTAGCAAGCAGTGTAATGACAAGACCTGGTCGGTTTGAAAAGCACAGGCAGAGCCTACATCCACACTGACACTGGAAAATAAAACAGACTTTAAGTCGTTTCGATGTTTTTTTCAACAAAATGCTCTCTGTAAACGCGTACTTATAACAATAAAAAAAAAAAAAAAACGTTCTTACTGGAGACGCGGAGCAGTATTTTGTTGGACAGGGCCACTCCGAGGTCATTTGAGGCGAAACACTGGTACTCTCCCTCGTAGTCCTCTGGTCGTCCTCCACTACGGAATCCTACCTCCAGGGTTCCTGAGCGTTTTCTCATAGTCACTCTGGGGTCTTTGCCAATGGTGAACAGCCTCCCATTCCTCCTCCATGAGAACCTGAGGAACATTCAGGGAATTAACCATTACATTTCAAAACAAACTGTTAAAGTCATGGCAGCTAATGTAGCTCAGCTGCAGGGAAACACATGATGAGTGGCCAATTATATTCAAATCCAAAATCCTTCATATACTGTTACTGCCTGTCAGTGCGAAAGCTGGGAAGTTCTGCTTCCACCAGGGGCTTCCAAATTATTTTTATATTTCTAAAAACAGTGGATTTTTTTTTTCCAGAAATAAGCTCAGTAATCAATCAATCAATCAAGTTTATTTGCATTGAACAGTTCAGCAACAAAGCAGTTGAGAAAACCAGTAAGTATTACATTTTGCCAAGTTGCATCATTTCACATCAAATGTTGGTCAGTTTCATTCATAATCAACTCTAAACAGGTGGGTCTTAGTCTAGATTTAAAGGAACTCAGTGTTTAAGGTGTTTTGCAGTTTTCTCGAAGTTTGTTCCAGATTTGTGGTGCATAGAAGCTGAATGCTGATTTTCCATGTTTGGTTCTGGTTCTGGTTGTTGCAGAGCAGCACCAGAACCAGAAGACCTGAGCGATCTGGAAGATGGATACAGCAACAGCAGATCTTTAATGATTTGTGGCACTAAGCCGTTCAGTGAATTGTGAACTAACAGTTTATTCTCTGAGCTACAGGGAGCCAGTGGAAGGACTGTAGAACTGGTGTGAGGTGCTCTAACTTCCTGGTTTTACTGACAACATCAGCAGCAGCTTCTGGATAATCTGCAGCTGAGTTTCTCTAGATCTGGGACATTAAACCTTTAATCCTGGAAATCTTCAGATGATAGAAGGTTGACTTTGTAACTGTCTTTATGTGGCTCTGAAGGTCCAGGTCAGAGTCACCATCACCACACCCAGATTTCAGGTCTAATAACTGAAGCTGTGTGCTCACTCTAGATCCTTCATCTTTAGGTTCAAAGATAATAACTTGAGTTTTGTAAAAACACAGGTTAAGATTAAATGGGCCATGAGAAAAGAGCCAACATCGAGATTAAAGACACCCCTATGAACCAGTGGAACCAAGCTTTCTGTGCTGTGTGTCTTCACTGACATAGTGGTGACAACTGAGTGAGTCAGTAAGGTCTTTTGGTGACAATTTTATAAGCATGAATGGTCAACTGAGTGCATTATGGGAGTACAATGCTCTTCCTGTGAAAAGAAGAGCCAGTTTGTGAACAGAGCAGCAAACAAAGTCTGTGTGTGTGTGTGTGTGTGTATGCGCGTGCGAGCGTGTGTGTGCGTGTGTGTGTGTCAATGGAAAGTCCCCACAAAGACAGCCACGCAAACATGCGTGTGTCGGCGTGTGAGCGTGTGGGTGCATGTGGAATGCGTGTCTTACGTAAAGCTGAACTGTATCCAAACAAACAATGTCCCACTGTCCCGAGTGGTCCTCGCCATGATGATGTAACGGAGTGTGTGTCCAACACTCTGACAGGCCGGACGTTTCAGTGTGTATGTTGAGTGGCACCAGGTCTAGATTTGGAAACTGCACTAACAAAAACTGAAACTCTACATTGCTCCAATGGCTCCTTTGGTTCATGCTAATGTCATTGTTGCTGGACAATTGTCACATCATTCACTCCTCGGGTCCTCTGATGATGGATGATGTCATGAAAGCTTATCTCAAAATATTATTTGCACAAAATACATCTAAACACAAGTGTGGACTTTCTCAGAATAGACAACAGTTATTAAATGATCTGAATGCAAAGAAATGAAATAGTAACACCACCCAATTTTCAACAACTTCAGTCAGAGATGATTGTTTTGGTTGTGGAGGATTTTTCATTTGAACTTTAACCATTTCTGGAAAAATATAAGAATCAAAGGAACAAAGCAAGCTAACAGCCAAGCTGCAGTTTTGTAGTTTGTGCTAGTGTGTTCACTGCTTACTTTGGCACTGGGTTGCCCTTGGCTTCACACTCTATGATGATGGTGTTATCTCTGGGGTCGACGATGTAGTCCTTCACTGACTGTTTGATTATGGTGGGGGGCTGCTTCACTGTGGGACGTCCAGACACAAAGCAACAGCTTATGCATACACCGTACAGGCACACACACTCAGGTACACACACCGCTCCCCAAACCACAAACAGCATTAAATCCGTTATTATTGAGTTTCACAGAGACATTAATTGAGCTATGCTGGAGAAAGGGCGGGGGATTATTTTAGGGTTTTTCTTGTTTTAAAGTAAAATTTAAAAAAAAAAAACATCAACTTATGATGATTGAAATTCAACAAATTTCAACAAAATTCAAACTTTGTTGAATTTGTTCAACAAAATGTCAAATTTATGGAAATTATATCAAAGTAGCAACCAAAAGACAAAAAAAAATTACATTATAGAAAAGAATATTCATTAGACCATTATTACCATTCCTTGTAGGAAATGCTCCATGAAAAAAATGCTAAAGCTAGCGATGTCTCCCAGCGTCACGTTTTAAAACACCAATTCTTTAGCGTTTTTTGACCAAATTTTTTGAGACCAACATGATGGTCAACCGGAGCCGCAGGTTGAGAAACCTCAACTTCAGAGAGAAAACAGGAAGAGAGGACACAGTCACTAAAAGGGTCAGAGAATCTCCTGAATCAAATTACACCAGATGTGGAAGAGAATTTCGCGTCTGGCCCAGCATATTTGCTTCCCAGCTGTATGCCAGCCTTTTTTTTTTTTTTTTTTCATTTCGCATCTCCATAACGTTAGGAGCATTTGAAAGAAAATAGCAGCCGACATTTAAAATGTTTAAGCCTGAGAGCCCCATAAGAGCCCTAAAACATTAAAGCTGATGAACATCTATAATTCACTGAAAACCTGCGATCCACTCCAACGGTATAGTCAAAGCCAGGCCTTCAAACATGGCGGTAAACACGCTCTGATCGTGGGGATTTCAGTTGTTTTCCAGATACAGCTCTTTTATTCTTCCTTGCCATTTTTGTAATGAAATGTAAAGCCCACAGATCCTTTGGATTTCATATTGCCTGTTAATTAGACGGACATTATATGCTTCTTGGTAAAACAGATATTAACTTGTTTCACTGAAGTTGACATCTGATTCAAAGTGTTCAGTTTTGCCATAAAGCAAAAGCGATAGCTCTTTATTCCACTGGTGAATCTGAAGGCCATCTTAAAACATGGTTTACTTGTACAGTTCAAAGTTAAAGAAAATAAATAAAATGAAAGGTAACAACAGACATTGGATAATGTCATCAGTGAGTGAATGTGATCCGAGCTCTGACTTCAAAGACTAATGAAAGCACCATAGAAGCAAAGGCCGGTTCAGATTAGACCATCATGGAACTTATTCTGGAAATATGGCTCCACCTCCCCTTCAGCGCATGAACTCATGAATGCCTTAACAACTGGGTTGACCTGGAAAAATCCACTCAGCTGAGTCTGCAACTTTTATTGTCATTTCATTGTCATTTGTTTTCATCAACCTTCTCGAATGTGACGCTTCAAAAACCGCGCATTAAAAAACCAGCTGGTGGCGGATTTGAGCTACGCTGACTGCTGGGGGAAAAGGTGCAGAAGGAACGACATGCTCAGAAATACTCACAGTCTTGCTGGATCTTTGCTGTTAGTCCGGTGTGAAACAGAAGGCAGAAAGGGAGACAGATGTGACGGGATGGTTAATATTAATAAAGACATTCTGATTACTCTGCCATGTTAAAACTGGAGGATACAGGTTTTGGAGAGATCCTAGCTCATCCACGCTGTCTGTTTTCAGCAGGTCGCAAGCTGCTTGTTAAACAGAGCGGCTAGGCCAGTTAATTATATTAATCGATATGTTCAGTCAGGAGGTAAACTGAGGGTTATTAGTATACTAATAACGAGTAATAACTACACTGTTTGCATGCTTTAGCATAATGCAGGCAATAATCAATGACAATTCAAATATGTACGCTTCATCTCCTCCTGCTCATCTCTTAAAAAGACTCTACTTGAAATATGGCTGATCGATTTACCGAATTAATCGGAGGAAGCGACACGAATCAAGAAAATGTGGCAAGTTGGAGCTGAGAGAGCGTTCAACCACTACAATATAATACTGTGTTATAGTAGTGGCTAGATTGGGGTATATAATTTACGTGACAGAAGAAATGTGACATTTGGACTGCAAAAGAAGCCAAACACTCACCTGGAAGAGGATTCCATACCAGTGGAGCACAAGCAGAGGAAAACACACACACACACACACACACACTTTGTTAGAGCGTTCATAAAAAGCAAAATTACTAACACAATGTCTCTGTGGGTTGAACTGAAAGAAAAAAACTATGAAACTGAGGGAGAGAACAACAGATTTAAAAGATCCACGTAAAAAAAGGCCTTTATGGACGCACAATCATAACTACACAAAATGACAGAGCACCAAATAATGATTTAGTGATGTGTGAGTATGTATTGATTTGGTGTTAATTCTTTGTTTTAATAACTTGTTTCACTCTGCCATAACGGCTGCTGGTGACGACGCGACTGCTTTCTGTTAGTGTGAGTAATGTGTCCCTGTTCGTAGAGACGTGTTTATCTCTGCTGTTGCCGTGTGCTTGGTGAGATTTGCCTCGTTTCGTAGTTCAGGTCGGGTGTCTTATGGTTTTATGGTGAGTTCAGGAGAGCGTTTCCTCCATCAGTCGGAGGAAAGCCGACCCTGACGACCCATCACACTGCTGCGACAACGAATGTGATGCGTTATCGTTAGCACGTCTCATGCTTGCTAGCAGTTTTTCTGTCCTTCGATCAATGGACTGTGACGTGTGACTCCAGTAGCTCCACTCTTACTCTCCCCGAGTCATCGTCCTACACGGATCAACAACTGAAGGGGTCCAGGAACAGCGAGGTACGAGTCTGACGCTTTAGAAGGAGACAAGTTAGCGCACCAAAACACACCCACCTGATCCCTACTGCTCTGTGGAAATGAGATATTACAGGCATTGAGGGAAAGTCAGTGAGTCTGTGTAGTTTGCTGTGTTTCCTTTATTAGATCATTTCTTCTCTGCCGTCTTGATTTAATCAATGGAACTGGACCGGTCCGCGTTACAATCTGGATTGAGTTGGACTCTACTTAACTCGTTTAGAACGCCACTCATCTAGTTTTCCTCTAAGGGGCGGACATGCCAGTATGTTGGCAGAACATAATAGCCTCGGGTTCAAAGGTCAGGCACAAAAGAATATCAGAGTGAGACGAGAAGAGAGACGGAGCAGTTCACAGCTGACAGAGGTCAGAGGTCAATGCAAGTCTGTCCGTGTGTGTCCATGCGTGTGAAGATGCGTGAGCCAGGTGTGTTTAAGGCCCAGACAGAACCAGACAAAACAAAGGCCGTCCTGCTTTTCTCCTTTGGCCTTTTTTCTTTGTTGCTCTGGGTTTCACTGAGGCAGGCGGATGTCGCAGCCAATGCATGTGTAGTTTCAGGCAGTATGTCTAATTATGATAAAATCACTGATGAATGTTTTAATTCAAAACAAAGGCGTCCTTACACTACACCTCCACAGATATGAGGTGATCTGTTCTGAGCACAATCTGAATGAATGAGATTCTTTCTACAGCAGGGCGACAAACTCCAGTCCTCAAGGGCCCTGAAACTTTTAGATGTGCCTCTGCTGCACCACACCTGAATAGAATAATTAGGTCATTAAGGCTCTGGAGAACTGATCTACACAATAAGGAGGAAATTAAACCATTTCATTCCAGAGTTTTGTACCTGTGGCACATCTAAAAACTGCAGGACACCTTGAGGACTGGAGTTTGACACCTGTGATCTATATTAGTGATATGTATTATATGTCACTAATGTAATATACGACATTATATCACTAATATATTTAATTATTGGGTAATATCATGTATTTTATAATTATTTATGCACACATCATTATTGAAGAGGTTTTGCAGAAGCCATGATGGGTTCAGGAACCCACAGTCTGGCTGCGTAAAGAGAACACATCGTTTTCTGTTCTCCGCCTCTCTGTTCCAGCTCTAGCCATCGCTCATGAAATGTGATTCGCTTCCAAAAACAAAAATCAGCCGGCTTGTTTTCGAGAGTTGATCAAATAAAACACGAACCAGTGTTTTTATTTGAATTTTTTTTTTTTTTTTTTTTTTTTTTTTTGCAATCGGGCTGTGTTGCACAAATCTGTCTGTTGAGCGACTTACGATCTAAAGGAACCTCGATGGCTGCCGCTTCCTGCCACAGCAGCAGTAATGACAGCAACGTCAGGGCCGCATGCCCAACCTTTCCCAACATTTCTCTCCCTCCGACTGGCCGCATGCAATCCTGCCCTCTGCTGATTGGTCAGACGGTTCCTCTGACAGCTCTGGAGTGGAGACACAAATGCAAACATTTTTTTATTTTTTTTTTTAGAAAGATCAAGACAGCGCCGCAGAGCGTACTACAGTATTGTATATAGGTCATGGAGAGGTGAGCGTGTGACTGTCTTTCAGGTCTGGCCTACATTCGCAGCTTGGTTGCTCTGTGGCTCTCCAGAGAAAAGTGCTTAGAAAACAGGAGAGGAGAGGATGAGCTGCTACGAACGGGATCAAGCCACAGACCCAGGAAGAGGCAGGATGAACATGTTTATGATTCCAAATATATATCATCAGGGCTGCCAAAGGTGTTGCGGTTCCTTGAAAAAACAATATAATTCCTCATAAAGTCCAGCAAGTATCATGTTTGAGTTTTAGTTTATTTTTCTCAGATGTTGATTACCGTGAAAATATTGCCCAAAATTGAATTCATTAGAAATTAGAAACATTTTAGGAACTCAGTTCACCAAGTTAAACAAATATAGATTCATTTCTCAAATCTGTATTTCTGCTTTTTAGTGCTTGTTATTAATTGTTAATTAAGTATGAATTGCAATATTACATCAGACAAGCCACAGTTTCGTACAGAAATGCTAAGTAAACAAATTGCGGTTGAAGTCATTTCAGGGCACGCTTATTTGCCATATTTGTCTATTTATGTTTTCTATTAATTATTTCTGGGATTTTCAGTCACATAAAAATAAAATAAAACCACACGGTTGACTTGGCGAATCTGGTTACGGTGGCATAATGTTTGGACTCGGTTGTGTTTTAGTCCCGCCTGTTAAACTGACCGTGAGCGACAGACAGATCCAGGAGCGTTCTGGTGTAAAGCGTTTCCTAGTCTGCCCCTGTCAAACAGACACATCCTTCAGACAGGTGGATGTGTGTCTCAGGTCAGTCATGACCTGAGACACACATCCACACACAGACTCTTTCTTTCTAAATGCTGCGCGCGCTGTTACACTGACTCACGTTGGCTGCTGTTATATTTCCTTCCACTCTGGCTCCACTTCCCTCACAGGCCTGTAGAGAAATAAAGAATATACATAAGAATTAACAATGCAGCCATTCAAATTGAGGGGGGGAAAAAGACACAAGCAGGAAATTGTTATACTAAATTAGATCATCCTTACAGTAGAAATCTGAACACAAATTATATTTAAACCAAGAAGGGCACGGAGTGGATTACACTACATCAGACATTTAGTGACTAAAGCAGGATGAGCAGGAACTGAACTCTGAGGGAGAAACACGCATCAGAATCGCCCGCCTGCTTAAAATGATCAGTATGGAAAGAAAAATACAGTACGGCAAACAATGAAAGCAGCAGACACTCTAAAGCGTTCACGCCTCAGGACTGTCTGCAGCAGAGTGGAAACTTCACCCGAACAGTGAGGCTGCACCATAAAGAGCCGGTCTGTGCAGCAGCAGCAGCTGCTGCTCCCCTCAGGATCACCCTCGCCTCTTCCTGGGTCCTTATTTACTCGCTGCTCCGAAAATACACACAAAACACCCGACGCGAGGACGACCCGCAGGGAGACCCCGCTATGGAAATGTGAGGAAAGATAAAGATTAAGGAGCTTCTTTCTCTAAAAACTGTAGCAACTGAATGTATTTTTCAGGGAGGCGGCTCCACATCTGCAGCAGCGGCAATGAATAGAAGACAAGCTGCGTGTCTGAGCACACGCAACATACTACTCCATAAATGCCCAAACAATGAAATAAATATCTGTTTTTGGTTTTTTCTATAGTATATAATATACTCAACTGATCCACCCCCAAGTGAAAATTGCTTATTAGTTGACAAGCTACTCCATCTAAGGTGTTAAATACAAATAATAATAATAATAATAATAATAATAATAATAATAATA
>VMRN01000010.1:9620528-9632239 GCA_010277015.1 Poeciliopsis turrubarensis | reverse complement strand
CAGTTGGAGACATGAGTCAGTTGGAGACATGGGTCAGTTGGAGACATAGGGCCATTGGACAACTCTGGTGCAGATTAACTTGTATTCCGGTTGAGTGTTGAGAATGTTGCTGACCTGGAACCGAATTATGAGTCTGAGGAACGCTAAGGTGGGGGGTCGAGTTTGGTTCCAGGTTTCAGAATCAAAGGCACAAGAAGACAGGGTGTACTTTCCTAAGAAGATAACATTAGGTGGGCAAGACTACAGAATGTAGTAGAGTATCGGTAGTCTATTTGTTCTGTGATGTTGATGATAGTATGAACTGGAGGCCAGCAAGAGGTTGGAAATAGAGATGGAACTAGACACATGTGTCAACCACACGATTACCTCATCTAAAGCATCCTTACAGACATGCGACAGAGTGAGATTCCCATTCTGGGCCAGTTCATAAAAAAGCTACAACCTCGTGTTTGCTGACTGGTCTTTCTCTGTTCTCTGCTAAACTTATTTCACTGCTCCATCTTTCATGCAATTCATTTTATCCTTTTTCATCCCGGCTTCCTTAACCTTGTTTTCTCTGCCACTCATTTTTTTTCTCCTCTCACCCATCCGCCCTGCAGGCCTCCATCATCCACTGTTGACAATGAAAGAGTACCACGAGGCCCCGATAGCACATCTGGGTTTCACTTTGTGTTTCTCCTCCAACCATTCATCCTTATCACACCCCCCTCATCCACACCCCCGTACCTTCATCCCTCTTCTTTTTGCAGCTGTCTTTTTCACCTTTCCCTCTTGCCCAGACAACCCTGTGGTTGCCAGGGCTCCTTAGCAACAGCCCCACGAGGCAAAGGATGGATGAAGAAGGTAGGCAAGGGAACAAAGGCGTCGAAGGGAGGGGTAAGAAGGGGTGAAGATGAGGATGAGGAGAAGGTGGTAAGGGGGAGACCAAGTATAGCAGCAGAACGAGGCCAGAGATCTGGATTAGTGATACAAAATTCATAGTATGTGAGATGTGACGTGTCTCACTCTTCAGTCAGGTCAAGAACTGCATAAAGTGTTTTTGATCATGCATGTGCTTGCATTATGTACACGATTTAGGAATTAATTCTACGGCGGACACCCTCCTCTGGTTTACTTGAAACGCGTTGCTTCTATTTCGCATTGAAAAAAAACGCCTGATTGTAAAGTCAAACACAGGGTATGAAATTCAATCAGAATGCCATGTAAGCTCCCAAGTGACTTATTTTAAAGGGTGAATGAATAAACATGAACCTTGCATCCAAACGAGACCCGGCATAAAAATGGCCCTTTTGTGCTGAAACGCCAGGAAAAAAAAAAGAAAAACATATTTTCAAGCCGTGCCCTTCATGCAGACTAGAGAAGTTCATGGTAAGAAAGCAGAGACAAAGAAGCGAGGTCTATGAAAGAAAAGAAACCAGCCGTACCCAGCTCCTGTCCTTCAATGTAAGTTCAGTTCAAGCACATTTCATCGTGTCATCTCTAGTCTAAGTTTGTGGAAGAACCCAGTTACCTTAGCTGTTCATTCCCAGGGCTTTAAATTCCTGCTGTTGTGACTTGGAGGTGGAAACTCTTCAGCACTGTATCTGGAGCATTTGGAGAAGCTCTCTGCTATTTTTGTTGTTGCTTCCTGCACCTCGGTGGCATCTCACTGCAGAAAAATATCCAACACAAATACACAAAGACGGGGTCACGGAATGTACTGTGGTAGTGTAATGCGAAAACTCGTAAGCCTGATTATATTCGCTCATATGAAAGCACGTTTATTTCTGTGGCGATAAAAAAAAAAAAAAAAACTTTAAAAAGGAAATGCACTGGAATGAAGAAATTGTAAACATTCACTGTTTTTCATATTCAAGAAAATTCCAATCGTAGCCATGATAGTAAAATCACAGGTTTAAAAGAAAAAGCTTCTATCGGATGCAAATACACATCCTGTTCACAGACTTTATTATTAGATTATCAGTTTTTTGTAACCAATGCATGCTTTCCAAACCAACGGAGAGGAGGCAGTGTTTACAGCACACTTCTGAACTCTGTCCTTTATGATGACGAATCGAACAGGAATGAGCTAACAGGGATCATTATCCTTGATCGTTTATAATAATAGCACTTATTATAATAGGACTGAATGAAGTAACTGTAAACCGATTTGCAGGATGGCAGCATTTAGCCAGCCGCTTTGCTCTACGTGGATTCATGGCACAAAACTGAGACCAGTTGCAACATAGAAAACGGACGGTCCTGTTTGAGCGTCCCGAGGTGTGTCAGATATTGATCGGTATCAAACCGTTCTCTTGTGCTCACGTGAAACTCGGCAGCACAATTTTTTGGGGATTTCGAGCAAAACAAAACATGCGAGTAAGCTGAAAACATTTCTGTTTAGAAGAAAATTCACAATCTTTGTTCATTTGTATTTTTTGGGGGAGGGGGGCAAAAATTAGCTGGGACAAGACCTGTCAGGGTAGAAAGTAGAGTTTAACTGTGATATCTGTGAAATTTATCAAAACTAACATCAAAAGAAAAGGGAGGAGCTTAAGGCCACTGAAAAAAAGAAAAAAAATCCTCTGACTTTAATCTCAGAATTCTGATTTTTTTTTTTTTTTTTTTTTTCTGTGAATTTTCAGTGGCCCTAATCCTCTTCTTTAAAAGTCGGGCCCTACTTGCAAATGAGAGCAACGTTACAGAAATGTCTTGTTTTAGCTTCTCCTCTTTGTTTACTTGTGTCCGGTTCTAAAAGCATGTCCACTGGGCCTCAGTTGGCAGCTCTGGATCGTCTCCCTGGAGGCTAAAACAATAAAAGCCATTCTGTGATTTCCTGGGCTGTCCTACACACACACACACACCCACGCACACCCACGCACACACACACACACACACACACCCACACACGCACATGCTTGTCATTCCCAATTTGTCTGCCATAATTACACCATTACCAAATTTCATTTCCTACCTTCTTCTCTCAAAATAACATTATGTGCATTAACACATGTCTGCTCACCAATAGGGACACAGTTAATGGAAAACGCTCTCTCTGTTCATTCATTATGTAGAATGATAAGACACATCTCTTATCTCATCTTCCCTGTGCGTCCAAAATCTCAGACGGCCTCGGATCAATGTCAGATATTGAGTTTTTCATTCCCCCAACAAGCAAGTTTCACTTGAGGAAGACGGTGAACCTTTACAAAGTTGCATTGTTCACTTTTTTTCCCAAATGAATTCAGCTGTGGATGGAAACCGCGGCTCGGCTGGGAGAGAAGTTGTCTTGGAGTCTGACGGTTGTGATTTTGATCACAGATTTCTCTGTTGCCACATGACGACATCTGGCTGGGAAAGGCATTGTGTGCATTTGTTCACGAAAACCAGCAAATAACTGGATAAGTAATGAGCTTTCTTTAGAAAGGCACAATGTACAAATGTCACCATGCAATACGCTGCACCAGATTATCTGCAGGTTAAAAAAATGGATATAGAATACAATGATAAAATAAAACAGGAAATATAAAAAATATAGTGTTGCGTGTTGCTTTTTAATTACATTGCACAGACAAACACACTCCTACAGATGCTGAAATTAGTGAAATTAGTGGAATGATGACTGACAATAACAGGAAGATTTCACCGGTGTCACAATAAATATGGATGCGATCAAATTTTAAAGTTTAAAATTTAGACGCCGATTCCTAAATCTATTAAAAACATGTAGATGAAGTCAGAAAGATTTTTGTTTTTTTATCATTTCCTTTGAGAGAATCACATATTTTGGGTAAATAATTAACAAATGATTTGGTTCTCAATTTCTTGGCCACTTTACATGTAAATAAGCAGAGACCCAGCAGTCAGCAGCGTGGGGCCGGGCCGGTCAGTGCTTTAAGGAATCCGTCTGCGAGTGAGTGACACAACGGCCGACGGCAAGCTGAGCCTGGAGCCCAAACACTCAAGACTCAGTGTCACTCAGTGGAAGAAACTGCTGGAGCAACTAACCGCTTAAATAGCTCATTTAGACTGGGGTCAGGGGGAAATTATGACACATACTGAGAAGAGCCACAAGCTTCCAGAGCTGGTCTTTCATCATGTACAGTCGGATCTCCGTCCTTCTGTTAGGATCTTAGGTTGTCTTATGGTTTGATTTGATTCTAATGTTCATTGTTTTGTGTTAGTTTCTTATTTTGGTGAGATCAGTTTTGTTGCTGTTTTTCTTCAGTTCAGTTCTTTCTTGGTGATTCCAGTTCGTGATGTTTATCTCTTGTAGCTAGCTATTTTTCCTTACTCTCTCTCTCTCTCTCCTTTCTTCTCTCTCTCTCTTTCTCTTCTCTCTCTGTTCAGTCGGCCTTCTGCTCTCTCTCCTCACATCTGCAACACATTAGCTAATTAGCCCAGCTCCATTGTTTCAGCTTTCAACCTCCCAGTACTTAAGAGAACTTAAGCGCCTCTTTCTCAGTCACTCCTCGCTGGTTCCTCCTGTTACTTCCCGGTTTTACCCCATGTTCCCCCTGTGTCTCCTGGTTGGCTTCTCTTGTTGTTGTTGTGATTTACGTTTTGTTCTATTCTGGCTCCCAGTGATTTTTGAAAGTGATTAAATCTTTCATTTTTATTAAATCTTGAAAATTCACCTGATGCCTATTGATCCACTATAACCGCCACACATCCTGACACCTACTTCTGCACAACAAACGCCTCATCAGAATGTTAAACAGTCCAACTTAATTTAGCTTCACTTCCTAGAGCAAAATCTAATTTGGCACTGCACCAACATGTTTTGTTTGACTTTAAAAGAAGGTGTTAAAAAATATGAATAAAAAGTGTTGTTTGATGCTTAAAATATTCACACCTCTCAGATTTAGTGTATAATAATTTCACATTTGTGAGAGCAAATCCATGTGTGTAGCTGACGATCGTTGGGTGATAAAGACTTTATAAAGACATTTTCTTATTTCTTACGTGAAAACTCGCAAAACGTCACTCAGCAGTTAGGAAGTGAATACTGTGGATACGCAAACGTCTATTATTCAGACATCCTTTAATTTAAATGTTGATATAAATTTATAGATTTTTTTTTTAAACCAACAAAACCACAGGATCAATTTTGGGGGAGAAAAAAAAATCAATGATATTTTATTTCCACTGTGATAAAATGATGGCATTTCAGAAATTATTTACACCTTTCTCAATAATCAGTGGGATCATCTCCATAGGAATCAAATGATTCAAAACCTGCACTGTTAATTACATTCCCAGAAGATCCTCAGAACTGACCCCTGGTTCCTGCTGCATGCACGCTTTCTGTCGTTTCAATATTCTGCCGATGAGGCTAATCCTCTGCTGGCTGGACACACACGCACACACACACGCATACACACACACGCACACACACACACACACACGCACACACACACGTCTATCTTTGCAGGGGCTTTCCATCAATCTGACTCTATCCACAACCATTACTAGCATGACTACGCCTAAACGAGAGTCATGCTCAATTGAATTATTCAATGTAGAATAAAAAGTTTCCATCTAGGGAAGTCCAGCATCATTGTTTCCCTCATCCCAAGCATATCCATGTAGCAGCAGTGGAGAGGAAAAACTCCCCTTTAACAGGAGGAAGCCTCCAGCAGAACCAGAACCTGACTCAGAACCAGCAGCCATCTGCCACAACTGAATGGAGGTGTGAGAAAAGAAGCCTGTTCCTCACACAGATGATGTGAAAGCAGACCTGGTACATCAGGTGTTCCACTAGCACTTGCTCCAGCAGTGCCAAAGCATCAACAAATCTGAGGTTTATGACTGCGATTAGTGCTTTGTCACCATACCAGGGATCCCATAAACTTTAATCTGGGAATAAATGTAAAGATTTGTGATTATCAGACGAGTCAGGAGGTTGAGATAGGATCTCTCTTTCCCGTTCAAAATCAGACCCGTTAGACTGCTTCAGAGGATCTGAAACAACCGCATGACAGAGGGGCTTCGTTTTGTCCTGAAATGCCACAGTACCGCAGCTTCGTATTTGTCTAAATTATTTACCCGAAGAAAGACTTCAACGTGTTTCCCTTCCTGCCAATCAAAACGTGACAAACGTCGAAGGCGTCGACTTGAGCGCAGTTCATTTGCGGGCTGATCACAGATGGATAATTTGTTCTGATCTTTTCCCTTTGGCCATGGAGAAAGGGGGTGGATGGAGGCAGAGAAAAGGGGGATGGGACGCTCATGTCTGAGACCTCTTGCTACCAAATATTTGCTGTGAAAGCGTCGTCACTGTCCATTAGCGTTTCCCTCTCTCTCTCTCTCTCTCTCTCTCTCTCTCTCTCTTTCAGTTTTCTGGGTGCATTAACCTCCTCTCCACAATACTCCCAAACAAAGGAAGGACTGTATTTCACAATGACAATGTTTGTGCGCGTGTGAGTGTGTGCCCAGTTTTCTGCCATTTTCACAGAACATCCACCGCGTTGAAACACTTAGCAAACACCTGTGTACATCACAACACTACCGCGTACACCTGACCCAGTGACACGAAACACACCGAATGAAGCCTCTCAGAATACACACACTCACACGCTTCCTCACTCACACGCTGCCTTTTTAAGTACAGGGTTCCTAAAAGCTTCAGCTCTGATTTGAACACCAAACATCTCTGGTCTCAAATTGAATCGGCAGAATCAGCTCTACAAAAGACCTGAATGGTCCGATATGGATCACGACACAACGTCAGTATCAGTGTTAAAAGAGAGACATGCAGCCACTGATAGTGCTGCTGACTAGGCTATTATACCGCACACACTCAGACAGACTGCACTCTCTTGAACTGTTTAAGTGCTTCAGCTCATTTCTCACAGTAACGTCTTTGTACGTTTAGGACATTTTTTTTTTTTTTTTTAACCTTAAACTCCAAAGTGCCAAGAAAGTTCAAGTTTAGGTCTCCAGCATTTCGGGCAACTTCCACATGGTGACCAAAAGGAGGGAAAGTATTTAGATTTCCAGCTATGCTGATGACACACATCTCTGTACTGCTGGCAAAAGGCCACTAATGCACAAATTACATGAATTTCAGGTAATTATATTTCAGGGAATTTCACTCAGAACAACTACAAGGTTCTAGTTATTGGCACAAACCCCCAGAGAGAGAAACACATCTTCAAACATTGGCGAGGAATCAAAAACAGAAAAGAATGCACTTTGTCTTCCAGAGAACAGTGCAAGAGATTGGCCTGTTCTCTCTCAGTCCAGAGACATTAGCATATGCTGTTACAATCTCTGAAATAACGACTTTAATGCCGCATGCCCTTTGGTCTTCCTGAGAAGATCACATCTTTAAAGTGCAGCTGCCAGGACTCTGACGCAGGCCAGGAAGCGAGCTGGCATCACAGCGGCGCGTGAGTCTCTGCAGACTGTGTCCGGCTGTGGCTTTTCGAATCGTTTTTGGGGGTTTTTTTTGGAACGCTTATTGGTTTTTAAAATTGTTAAAGCTATTAGTTCACCCTATTCATCAGATTTGCTTCTCTCCTGCAGGCCACCTGACCCCTCAGGCCTTCTGGTAGTCATTTTCATTTTCTCATTACGCCGCTCGCCTTGGGAGCAGCCGTCCTGAAGGTGATCGTTGGAGAAACTTCTCGGTTCAGTCTGGGTTTTAGTTGGTTTTTAATACATAGTCTTTTTTATTCATTTAGGTTTTATCATTTCCATTTATATTTCATATTTGAATTATTATTAGTAGTAATTATTGTTATTATTATTACTATCCAGTTGATTAGAGTGCACTTGTCATTATTTTTGATGTTATCTTAGAGAGTTTTTTTTTTTTTCATTTTGTTTTATGCTATTTATAAAAAAGTTTTTTATAATTTTATTTGGCGTTTTCATGTCATACAATTTAATGTCCTTAATAAAATTGTTTTGTCTTTTTTTCTTAAAGAACAGACTGGTGTGATTGCATGTTTATCTCTATGTGTTTTTAAGCAGTAAAGAGAACTTTCTGTTGTTGCCATTTGTATAAAAAGCGCCTTGCAAGTAACATTTAACTGAACACTAACACATATATGTTTTTGGGTTGTTGTTTTTTTTTTCATCCTTTACATATTCTGTCAGGCACTGTAATGGGAGAAAGCTAATAAGAGCTGATAAATGTGTCCAGCTGTCCAGGGGGAAATGTCACTCACACGCAAATGCCCAACTGACCCCTCAAACACACACAGCGTTACATAAATTGTTTGAGATACATTAATATATATATATATTCAGGATAGAGTCACACAGGATGTCTCTTAATGACCTCAGATAGGTCAAAAGTCAAAGTAAAGCACTCAAGGTTTCCCCGCTGGAGCCCACAGGGGGGAACAGATGTGGTTCTCAGAGTGAAAAACAGCTGATCACCGAAAAGCAGTCAGGCCTGAACGCTGAGAGGCCGGTGATCAACACGGAACAGAGAACAAGGAAAAGACATCTACCAACAACAACAACAACCACAACAACAGCAACAACAACAGCAACAACAACAGCAACAGCAACAACAACAGCAACAACAACCACAACAACAGCAACAACAACAGCAACAACAACAGCAACAGCAACAACAACAGCAACAGCAACAACAACAGCAACAACAACCACACATGATCATAGAGAGAAATGAGACTTGATTCCTGGTTTAAACACTCGCTGAAAGATGTGAATGAATCTTTTCGCCCGGGCTCAGACAGAATTCATTTTCATCAGAGAATGCACAGAGCAGAGCATCACATAAGCCAATGAGCCGAGCTGTGCTCTATGCGGTGCTGTTTGCACAAATTAACAGCAATAATTTGGGTAGTTTAGTCTCCCATAAGAGGAAAACATATGGGAGTTCATTTTTCAAAGTCATGTATTTTTTTATTTTTTTTTTTTATAAATGTCAGTTTCAAACTAAGCATTCAGTAAGCAAGCTAAACATAGAGCTTACAGACTAAATGTTCACCTCTAAACTAAATACTCAGTAACTAAATTTTTAGAAAGACAAATGTTTAGTTTACAAACAAAATTGTGTTCAGAGCCAACATAATATTAAGCTACCTAAAGCTAACCTAACTAAACATTTAGTTTGGAGTCAAATATTGTGTTAAAAAGCTGAATATTGTATGTCTAATGTGTGTATATGTTGATGTAAAACATTTATTGAAAATAAACATTTAAAAAAGAGAAAAAAAAAAAAAAAAAAAGCTGAATATTTAGCTTACTAATTAGCTATCTGGATCGAAACTGTGGCATTCATCAAGAAATCAATAACATGAAGAGAATATGCCTTCAAAAATGAACCTTCTTTTTTTTTTTTTCCCTCCTTCGTAAATATAAATTATTGCTGTTAAGTTCTGACTGTCTCGTTTTACAAAAAGCACCCAGTGGTGTTCACGTGATGCTCGACCCTTGAGCATCAGTTTCAAACAGGCCTGTTTGAAACTCGGCAACTCTGTGTTGTTTGAACCAACTGGCCAACAAACGGGCTCAGTGCAGCATCTAGTTATCACACCTTAGCAGCGCTGCACATCCGGCGTCTCCGCTGAGAGGATGGGGAGTATCAAAACATGCAGGCCAAGCAGATCTGAACTGGACGCATCCGTTTGCAGACGGGGCGTTCAATGACATGCAGCATAGTAACTTCAAGAGCCAATAGTGAGGCAGCATACAGACAGTGTTATCCTCAGTGTGAACTTGATTTATGTTGGGGGTTGTTTTTTTTTGGGTTAATTTTTAAAACTTAACCTCATTAGTGACTTAGGTAAGTATTGAAATTGTTGAATATGCTTTTTTTCTTCATTTGTTTATTTATTTTTTGTGGTTCATGTCTCCATGCTCGTTTCATCCACTGTTTGCATCCGACTGTCTGATGTGCAAAACCGTGTGTCTTCCACACAATGACATAAAGTCAATATGACAGCTCAGATTCAAATATAATCTGATTCTGGAGCACCTGTTTAAAAAGTCTGATACTAAAAATGATGAGTTCATGTGATATGTGGGTTAAAAATAAGATAAGCTAATAAGATAAGAGAAAAACAAAGAAAGCCTGGAACTGGGGAACAAAGCCAAAAAAGGCATAAACTGTCAGGCAGAATCAAAAGCAATCATAACTGATGACCTGTGTGTGTCGGGCACAGCATGGGCAGGAGTTCTTTTTTTTTTTTCTTTTTGCTTCCTCTCTATTCCACATCCTGATTTAGAACCGCAGTCCAAGTAAGGACACAATATAACAAAGACAAACATTCGATAAAACAGGACTTATTGTTTATAATAAGGTAGCACAAAAACAAGCCTCCAAAAGTAAGACAGCAGCAGCAGCAGCAGCAGCATCCAGAACCACACAGGTCAGAGTCTGCTTAATGCAGCAGAGATTTCCCATGTCACCTCTCCAGCTTCAGGCAGGTAAACAGTGATGAGATGGAAGCCGTGGCGGAAAAGGAGGACAAAGGTTGCGAGAAATGGAAGCTGAGGGAACAGAGTGCACTCTGTGTCTGATTCCGGTCGGACTGTGGTTTTTACAAACAGCAGAGCGAAGAACAAAGAACTGCATGTCAGCATCTTATAACGTGAACTGAGCTGAGTGCTGTGTTAATTCTGATTATTTTGTCCATTTTTTTTGTTGTTGTTGTTTCTAGAGAAAACTGTCAAACTCAATTACCTTACAGAGTGAAGTGGTATAATCCTCGCATGGGCTTCGCTGACCCACACACAGTCTGCACGTGTTTCAGAGCCTCTGTCAGTGCAGCTTTCATTGAGGTGCTTGGTCACCGCTTTGTAGCTCCTTGTGTGTCAATCCTTCAGCATACAGTTGAGGGGGGTAAAAAAAAAGAGCAAACACAAAGACTTGAGGTGCTGTCAGAGCTGGGAGACAGAGCAGCATCAGACGCTCCAACAATCAAGGAAGGAAAAAGTCTTTCATAGCATTTAATCTGTTTTTCGTTTGCCCCCCACAACTCACTCTGTCCCTTTTCCTTTCTCTGAGCTCTCGCTGTCTGTCAGAGCGCTACTCTCCCTCCGACACACACTCACACACTGATTCTCCATCTGTCACCGCCTCCTCTTCGTCACCACTCCCCCTCATACATTATTAATGCGTCTCGGACTCATGCTCCACTGCCACTGCACACGCACACGCACATGCACACACACGCACACGCACACACACGCGTGCATTTACATTACAAAATATAGACAAATGCACTACATGTTCAAGGCTGGAACCAGCCATTTGAAGGCTGGTTCCAGCCTTCAAATGGCTGGAACCATTTGAAGGCAAATGGTTCCAGCCAAAATGTTGAAGATCAGAGGTAACACTGAAACTCTAAGATGCAATCATTAAAAATAAAAATTAAAAACATTTAATTTACAAATCAGCACGTCCTACTGTATGTTTCAGACTCTTTTCCAGAATACACACACATGCAGCTGACAGTTGGCACATTGGGGACAATGTGGGCATTACACCACCAACCCCAGCCCTCTGGTGAACCTCCACCAGTCAGAGAGGTGAGTTTTTATGGAAACTGTTCAAAAGACGCCAGCAGGCTCATTAGTTAGGATTGTAAAATGGCTGCATAGCTGGTTGGGTAATTATCCTATTAGTTGTTGTCATTAGGGGGGCTAAAAAAAATGTCTTAAAATTGCGTTTTCACTTAATAATGACAGACTCTGATGAAACTTTGAAGACTGAATGAGAGTGAGATTGTCACATTTGTAGTTCT
>VMRN01000010.1:9593329-9620128 GCA_010277015.1 Poeciliopsis turrubarensis | reverse complement strand
CCTGCTTCCAAATATTGAGCCATTTAAAGTCAAACTTTAGACACTGATTGCAGTTTTCCAACCGATCTTTAAATTTCGATTTCGATTTGGGCCGATACCAATTTGTTTGTCTGAAATGTGGCTAAGTATAGCAAGAAAGTTGCTGAGTTGGCAACAGTGTGATGACTGTTGTTAACAGCAAATGTGCAGTCATGACCTGGTGGGCGGGGCTAACAGTCAAAGCTCTCAGAGGAGAGCAGAAGAGGACAGTGGTTGACTTTTAGGCCTTCGCCGAGGCGGATAAGATCGGACAATAGAATCGGTTTCACATAAAAGTATCGCCCAATGCCGATAATCTGCCTTGCCAATTAATTGGTGCACCCTTACATCTTAATAGCTGAGGACCCAGGCTGTCTGATCGAAAAAAAGCGTGGAACAAGCGGCTGGTTTTTACCGGGCAAACACAGCAGCTGACAACCACAGCATTCATTCCTTCCACTCTTGTAGATGCAGCCAAACGGCATCGAGACAAATTTATGGCAGCACAACCAATGGTGTGTCAAGCAGCATGTTTTTCAGCTTCAGAATTTTATTTCCTTTCAGATATTTGAGAAAGGGTGATTCAAGAAATTTCCGGAAAAAATAAATCTGTGTGGAGGTGAAGTATTTTAGAGTTACGTTCCACAGAAAAATCTGTGAGTAAAGGACTCCGCGAATGAGTGGGATACTTTAATGGAGCAACTATTTCAGATCAAATTAAGCTACGTGTGAAAAGAAATTCACACTCTTTTCTCACACATATGTTCTTATACATTAGCATAGCATTTTGTACTAAAAGGTTTCTTTAAATGCGCACATCACTCATGCATAGAGAGAATTTTTCTTATGCGAGAAGACCGATCATGCATTAACGCCAGTGTAACACATGCACATACACTGATGTCACACACACACACAAACACACACACGCAGAGTTATCCATGCATTCAGTGAAGGAGAGGAAGCGTCCCTCAGCTGGAGTAAATCTGAGTTTTCTGGTGGATGTGGCATCGCTGGGAGGAAACTAACCGGAGAACAACAAGCTCGGCTGGAATTTAAAAAAACAACACATTCAAGATCCATGGAAAAAACAGCTACATAAGACCAAACACAGTCCAATAAACTCTTTTAACCATCTGCTTCCCTTTTGGTCTAAGTGGATTGAATCTAAATGAATTGTGTTCTTTAATTATGACCAGATTTTAAGGGATTAATTTGATAACATGCGTCTTCAAAAAAATTAAAGGTCTTTGTTTAATGAAGTGCCTTGAGATGACATTAATCGTTAGTTGGCTCCATAGAAATGACAGTTATTCACTGATTATTATTCAAAGCCATCTCTTTTTTTAGTTTTGTCGAGCATTTCTTTCTTTATACGCTCTCGTTCGTTGTCATGTGGCGTACCACAGGGTTCCATCCTGAAGCCTCTGCTATTTGTATTTCCTGCCCGTGAACCTAAAAGCAGAAACATGTAGGTTTGGCATCGGTTTCCCCTGACAGGAGCCACCCACGTCACTACACTTCTGTTGTTGTAATAATCCATATTCAGGTAGAATCTTCACCAAAAAACAAACAAAAAAAAAGTATTCAAAAATGCTTCCATGCGCCAAAATCAATATGAACTGACCCAGTGTCATTTGTCTGAGTTTGGGTATATTCATCACAGTAGCGATGCTGGAACGCAGACACTCGGCCCCTCTGATCCCTGAACATTCGACGCCGAGGATAAAACCTCGATTTGCTGCTGGGAGTTTATGCGGAGTACGTCTGGAGAACAGACCACAAGACTTAAAAAGATCAGCGGGGATGCCGCGCTGCCAACATGTATGCGTGCGCTTCTGTGAGCGGGACTGGAGCGACGTGACCCTGGTGCAAAAGTCACTTGTAAATGAAATGCTTTCACAAGGCTTTCAACTTGAAAGGGTCGAACCAAAACACTGCAGTTCAATCTTCACTGCACTCACAGCTTGTTTGGTTTAGATATCATGTCAATGTTATTTTCACGGCTTTAAACAGTCTGACTTCTATCTCCGATTGAACTCTTCTTAATTCCCCAGTTAAGCATGTAAATTTTGTTTTTATGTTTTTATGTTTATTTGTTTTGTTTTGTTTTCCCAGCATCTTTTACTTCATAAATATATATGTATTCTGTTCTGTACAGAAAATGGACGGATGTATTTCTGTTGCGCACCTTCATTGGTGCTCGTTGTTTTCAACATATTCTGTAGTTAAAGATGGCCTGGCTTGGCTTTTTGAATGTGATAGAGTGACTGATCAATGACGAATCTGACAGAAAGTCTGAAGAAAAGAGAAGATTAGGGTGATGGTAAAGAGGTCTTCCACCCTCAAAGACCAGCATTAAAGATAAATCATAAAAAAAAAATGTGAAAAAATTTTTAAAAACCTGCTCAGCAGTTTAATAAAAAAAAACTTTTTATTAATAAATTTAATTATCTCATTTTATTAAAAATGTAATAAAAAAAAACTTGTGTCTTTTAAAACTGATATTTATTGTATTATTTTATTATCTTTTAAGAGATGATATTTTAGTTTCCAATCTGGAAAAAACTTAGCATCAACAATAAAAAAAAGAAACATTTTGATCTACCAGGCCAATGAATTATTTTTCATTTAAACATAGAATTTGAAACATCAGACAATTTATTTATTTTTTTTATAAATTTCCAGTTCATTTCATCGTAAAAACATGCTCCTCGCCCCATCTGCTCTGTTTTACCATCATGTCACGAAATTAGCCCAGAGGGACAAACCGAACACTCGAGTCTCTTTTAACCGCGGTTACATGATCGCACAGTTAAAGGTTAAAGATGCCGTTACCATTACTACATGTCGCTTCAGCCTGAGCACTGAATCTTAGGATCACTCTCTCTAGATGTGGCACTGAAAGATTTGTGCCAAAATGTTCCTTTAGCAAATCCTTGCTCAGTTATGCTGTATGTTTCATTACAGTATACGGTTTCTAGGCAGATTTTCCAGCTCCATCAAGACAAAATAAACTACGTAGCAAAAATGTCTGAGAAAATAAAAAAAGAGACATCTCCAGAGGAAGGAGAGAGGAAAGACTGCAGGCCTTCAGGGTCTCAGACTCCTCAACACATGCACACACACGCACACACACACGCACACACACACCTGTTTTCATCAAACTATCTTTAGAACTGGCAAGAACAGAAACACTTCAAAAGTAGTAGGGATGTGCTTGTGAAGCTGTTTGCGTGTGTGTGTGTGTGTGTGTGTGTGTGCGTGTGTGTGTGTGTGTGTGTGTGTGTGTGTGTGTGTGTGTGTGTGTGTAAAACCCTGAGGGTGGATGGGTGTGTATCTAGGCTTGACCCACTGACCTCAACCAACATTTTCAGCTCCCTTCTGTCTACAACCAAACTCCAGAATCAATATCTCTCCACAGTCACTGCTGCCAGGCATGATATGCAAATACGCAGCGCATCTCATTAGAAACGATGCGCTGACAACAATGGGAAGGCCTAAGCCCCTTGCTGTTTCCTTAAGACGTCTTCGAGACATTCAAGAACACACGGCGCACACACACCAACACACCCACACACACACGCATACACACATATACAGAAAAGCAATCGGCATCAACTCCTGACCAGATGGACTCCTGTTTTTTGGAAATCTTCAACTGACAAGAAAACAGAAAAGTGTACTTGAGTTTAGGCCAATAAGCAATAAATCAATTAATCGTATGAGAAATGTAAACAAACTTAATCATTTCTTTTCTTTTTCAATTAATGATTTGGCGTTTTCCTCTTTTATGTCTTTCTACCAAGAACTGAAGGATAAAAGTCTTCAGTTCGGTGTTTTGGTCGCGACTGGCACTTTCTTTGAAGGACAAGTTTGTTTCCAGAGACTTCATGAATTGCTTTGTTTGTTGTTTCTGTTCCTTCATTTGTTTTGGTTATTTAAAGTGGCTTCCAGTTGTTAAATGCTCTTTAGAATTTAATGTTTATTGATCTCTGAGAACGTGCTCCATTTGTACCATTACAATATATGGAAGCGGACTCAAAGAAACAATATTATCGTTTATGGCAGTAACTTCTGGGGCAATTTATCGTTCACCAAAATCTGATATCGTGACAGGGCGACAAGGGTAATAAAATGTACTGGGAAACCCACCCATATGAAATCCTTGTGTCTGTTCCTGTCTTAGGCCTAGTTGACATGTAGCCGGACACATATTTATTTCAGCCAAACAGCCACTATAAATGATTATTTATAAAAAAAAAAAAAAAAAAACCTTAGAGGTCAGATTCTCACGACTGAGCAAATTAGAGATTGAGAAGAGAGATGAGAAAGACACGAGGACGGTTTGAGAGCCAGACAATAACCGGACCTGATGTACTGTACGCAGCAGGAGGAGGAGGAGGACGGTGGAGGAGGACGGTGGGGGCGACCGCCGACGCACGCCCAGACTCACCCGCATGCAGACCACGTCCGGCAGTTACTGAGCCATATGTGGGGTACACGTCACCCCAGGGCACTGAGACATGGTATTCTAATTAAACAACAACAAAATTAAGCTCACGCACTCATAAACACACACACACACACACGCACACACACACTGAGTGACTGACTGTAGAATGTAAACCCTGACGTATGATTCAGTAAAAACCAGCAGGCAGAGAGAGGGTCACTTCAGTCACACAGAGGGCAGAAACATCATTATGACTCATTTTACAATGTCTGATGTTTTTGTACACTGCAAAAAGAAAAGATATCGCCAAGTATTTTTGTTCTGGTTTCTAGTGGAAATATCTTAGCACATTTGACAAAAGAAAAAAAAATAACTTGCAAGTCACTTTTCAGCAAGATATAAGAGCTTGTTTTAAGTAACTAACTCCTTAATATTGATGAAAAAGTCCTTGTTCCACTAGCTGTTTATTTCACTTATAACATAGGAAAATATCTATATTATAAGTGAAATAATCTCCCAATGAAGCTAGTACCATTTTTATCAATATTAAGAAATTACTGGCTTACAACGAGCTTCTTTCTATATCTTGCTCAAAATATATTTTCTTTTCTTATTTCAAGTGTGCTAAGATATTTGGGTTGCACTTTATTTGAAGGGCCGTGCATGAGACGACATGACACTGTCATGAACATGAATGAGTCTTTATGAATGTCTGTGACTGTTGTCCTGACATGTCATTCAGTAAATGACAACATTCATAAAGGCTCATTCACGTTCATGACAGTGTCATGTCAGTCTCATGCACACTTCAAACAAAGTGTAAACGATATCTGCACTAAAAACTACGCCAAAACGACTTGGTCAGATTTTGTTGTTTTTGCAGTGTATTAACCGAGATGGCAACGTTTTACACTGAAGTGTTAAAGGATCCTTCAGGCCTCCAGTGGATCCTGATGTGCGTCGAGATGCGTGTTCATGTTTGTCGGGGGGGAAATTTATGCTAAACTGATACAGTGTGCAGGGGGCGACTATGAATGAGACTCTGTTTCTCTCAACGCAAGATTAAAGAGCGCAGCAATTGTTTGGAGCGGCGTCCACCTCTGCGCCGCGTCACACTGCTGCCCTTTCTGCGCTGCACACAAGGACACATTTACAGCAGAGACGGAGAAAATCTCACACAACCAGAGTGAACCGGACGAGACGGGGAAAAATAACTCCATCTGGTTCAAAGTTTGAGGTTTTCTGTCTCATTTTATATATATATATATACATATACAGTAGGACAAAAAGAAAGAAATTTTAATCTAAGCCCTCCAGTGGTCTATTCAAAGTCTGGACCTGGTGTACATTTAGTGGCCGGGTGAAGCGTTTGCCAAAATTCCTCCACAATGATCTCATCAATCAGCAGTGTCAGCTATTGCTCTTAAATGTGGTTCTGCAAATAATTAAAACAGGAAATAATTAATTTTTATAATCTTTGTGCAGTAGGAGGATTGATCTCTCACAAACAAACAAACAAACAAACAAACAAACACCAACCTTTCATTTTACAGCAATTTCAACACCGAATCCCACAGCAGGTCAAATTCCGTATTTCACTCCTTGACATGAAAATCAATCTTAATCTCACGTACGGCACGACGACGTCAGCCAGGCTAACTGCATCAAGTCATTGAGTTTGTAGTAATCCCCTATACTGACCAATCACGGTGCGGAAGGATGTGAGAGGTGAGACAGCGAGACAGAAGAAACTGAAGCTTCAGTCCAGAGAGGAAAGAGTGACAGAGTGCAGACATCATGGCAGCACCAGCCTCCATTAGTAACTTTATACAGGAGAAAACAGTCAGTCACTGGCCCAGCAGTACTTTATGGGGAGGATAATTGAATGAGTTTAACACGTTTGGCAGAAAGTGCCAACCAGTAGCGTGTGTCTCTCTGGTGAAGAAGGTTTGGACAAAGTTTTAAACATCCAAATGAAATGGAGGAAGACTGAGAGGCAGCGAACGGGAAGCTGAACCAGGCCGCCTGGAGGTAACCATGACAACAGTAACTTAATTACCATTTCCATGGCGACTCTGATGCTGATCTCCACCTTTCCACAGTCCAGGCACCAAACAGAGCAACCGTCTAATCCAGAGCCAGCTCATCTCTCCTGCTAGTTCACTTGACTCTGCCTTAGAAGGGAACATCACAAACATGTTTCCCTTCAGTACAGATTTTTTTTTTTTCCTCATGAAAATCTCTGTGCCTTAACAGAAAACAGTTTCAATCTTCGGAAAAGCTACTTCATTATTAAGACTGACACGATAAATCTTGACTGCTGATAAAAAAGAAATGATTGAGATAAACAACAATACTGTAATTTTGAGACAATATTCAATTACTATAATAATAATAACAATGGTTTAATGGTTTAATGCAAGTATACCCACTCAAGATCAAGATCAATAACCTTTCATTTCTAAACAACACAAAGCAAAATTGAATTTCGACTAGCTGCATCATACTGAGTGTTAAATGTTCGCAGCGATTCTCAAATGGACAACTTTTCAATGATATTAAAGGACAGCATCTCTTTAATATCTGCCTAAATGAAAATTATTATCATTATTGATTTATCATGCGATTGATTTTTTTGCTTACTCAGAAACGCTTATTCAGCATAGAACTATGCAGACATTCTGTTGGACTGTATCTTGGCCTTGACACGTACATACATGCATAAATACACAAATGTATATACTTTTTTGTTGTTTTTGATTTGCTTCACAAATCTCAAACTCTACTTTAGAGGTTTTTAGTCCACTTGTTGCGTTTTCATTTCGTTTCATTCTAAGTGAGTTCTGGTCACCGGCTGCAGTTTTCTGGCCGATCGCCAAATACCGATCTTAAAAAAGCCTGACCTGCCGATTCCGATTTTGGCCGATACCAAAATTTTAGTTTAATTTTTTTGTCTGAAATAAATATACAAAGAAAGTTGATGAGTTAGCAAGAGTAGAGTGCCTAACAGTCAAACCTCTCTCATGGGAGAGCAGAAAAGGACAGTGGCTGAATTTTAGAAATTTGATGAGGTGGAAAAAAACTGGTGGATAAAATCGGCTTCGCGTGCAAGCATCGGTCTGTCACCAAACTCCCAAAATCAAGGAAATCAGCGCAGATTCCTCTCCCAATATTGGCCTTAAATTTGTTTTCTTTCAACCAAGAAGTTTGTTTCTGATCAAAGAAAGGCGTGAAAATTTTCTTTTATTTCCTTTTGTCGTCATCAAATGAATCCAAACCGTGTCTTAAAGGACCTCTGTTCACTGAAGACGTGAACAGATTGAAGTTTGATCAATGGAAATACTGTGGATTTAAAAATAGAGGTGGGAAACTGCAGTGTGGAGTCGTGTAATGCCTGTAAGCAGAACCTTCAGCTCAACGCAGCGATAAACGTCTGGAGCACCAGAAGTTTCAACGTTTTTTTTTGTTTTTTTTTTTTTTAATCTTGCATAGATGTGTTCTGTTGTAAGTAGAGTAAATTAGAACAGCTCATATCTGAGAGCAGACATTTTTTTTATGTTTGATAGGATTTTTTTTTTTTTTCTATGAAAACATCAAAAAGTCTGCTCTGTCTACAAGAATTAAATATGCACCGAAACTGGGGAAGCTGGAGTAAAGAACTAAGCGTTCCTGTTTAACCATTTTCTCTCTTTTATATGTCTCCACACACACACTCTCTCACTGGCACACACACACACACACACACACACACACGCACACACACACACACACACACCACCGTGCAGTCATTACGTCTGGTGACACAATAGCTTCTGGCAGCAGCTGGTCAGCAGTAGACAATTGAATCACACAAACACCCTGTGTGTGCGTGTTTTAGGCAACACACACGTACACACACTCTCAGATTGAGCAGGAACAAGCCCCTGCATGTCTAATGATGCGCCACAACGACAAAAAAACACAAGCAGGGACGACCTGACTGGCCATCTGTAGAGCTGGGACCATGTGGAGCATCTGCAACTGATCAATAACTCAGTCAGTCTTCAACATTTGCTCATGACAACATGTGGACATTCAGCTCAGCACAGAATTACTCCGTCTTCTGCCAATGTCGGACTCAGATTTGTTATTTTATTTCAACCAAGAAGTTTCTTTTCTTAGAAGAAATGACAACAAAACAAATAAAGTACCGGTTTTAATATCTGAGCATATTTTTTGCAGATAATTTCTTTTTTTTTTTTTTTTTTTTTTAAAAAAAAATATCAATTTTTTTTTTTTGGGGGGGTTTTTTTATATGAGTTTTTTTTTTTTTTTTTTTTAATTGATAGAAATTCTGCATGATCATGGACAAAAATACTTGGGGTGGATGATGATGAGGAGGGGGGAACAGTTTGCAGCTGCACAACATGTGTCATGTCGCTCTATCAGTGAAGTCAGAAGATGTAGCAGAATCACTTACTGATTGCCAATTATACAGAGAGAGAGAGAGAGTTGCTCACTTCAGGGAAACACCTGCAGCCATGTTTGTACTTAACGGACTGATGGACATGTTCCCACTGCTGACACTCACAGAGACGCGCATAAACACACTCGCAGGCCGTGCGGTTTCATCGAGACTTCCTGTCTGCTCCGTCCAATTATCACCTCAAGTCCCTGATGTATTTCTGAGGATGTCGGTGGGAGGCTGGAAGGGGGGCGGGGGGGTCGGACCTCTCTGTGCGGTGCCCTGTCCTGACCTCAGGGTTGAACCGCCGGGGGAAGGTCCACGCTTGGGAAGTTTTCACCAGAAGCCAGGAATCACACTGTGACAACTGTACGCATATTACAAGCTATTTTCATCAGTTCATTATATTTGCTTGGATTAACACTATCTTTGCTATCATTTACAATGACTTCATATTCAGTAAACCAGTAAAAAAAAAACAGTGTTATATATATATATATATGTATATATATATATATTTTTTTTTTTTTTTGTCTTGCTATGAGAGTCAGTTTGTACACTTCAAACACACAAAATCTTACCAAGTCATTTTTGTCTAATTTCTAGTGCAAATATTTTAATACACCTGAAAAAAGACAAAGTAACTTAGGTTCGTTTTAAGCAAATCATTTCTTATTGATGACAAAGTACTAGTTCCGTTGGTAGATAAATTAACATATAACATGGGAAAAATGTCTTGTTAAAAGTGAAATAATCAGCCAATCACTTATAGATAATTAATTTTGACATTGTTGATATTCGCCCAAACTTAAGATACGTGAAAAAAAAATCAGGTGTATATTCGAACAGTAGTTTTGTCTAGAACTAGTTTTCAAATTTATTCTGACGTGTAGCTCAGGACTTGTCAGCAGACAGCCAACGGTACAGACCACGCTAACGCTTACGCTGACGGAAAGAGAAAATGCTTCATCAGAGACCGGTGAGATTGGAAATTGCTGGCTGGCAGTGCTACTGCTTTAGAAGAGGGAAATGAAAAATACAGACATGAACAGGTCTGTCAGCTGTGCTGAAGAGTGTGTAAATGTTTGGAGGTAGTTGGGTGACCTACATGTACCAAAGGACCCTTGGGCTTCAATTATACTTGGTCATGGCACCCATGAACTCAACCAGTGAGGACATATCCATACAAACACACACAGAGAGAAACGGTGTTACGAACATTCTACAAATTGTAAATGAAAATGTCTGAGTCTGCTGGAGGTTTGTTCCTGTTAAAACTCAGCGGTGTCTTTCCAGTTTTTGTTGTTTTTTTGTTTTGTTTTGGGGGGTTCAGCACATTTTGAAGTATTGCACTACAAAAAGGTTAATGTAAATGCAAAATTCAAAATAATATCCTCCATTTTGCACAGAAGCTTTTACGCTTGTTTGAGGTGGTTTCTGGCTTTTCCAAAAAAGAGTTAATTCCCTCAGCCAAGGATGGAAACACAGATGCCAAAAAATATCTGACATAGGGAATCGTTCCTATCCTTACCAGAGGCACAAAACAGAAAAATTTCTAGGTCCAAGCTTCCGATTCAGATGCTTATGCTAATTTTTCTGATGTCCAGCTAGCTTGCAACCTCTACTTCCTGTTTATTACAGCCAGACGTAGTAGCAACATTTGACGATGTTATGCTTTGCATAGCCTGGTTGGTTCATTTCGAGCAGTAAATGGAAACTCACCTAAATTCTCATTTTCCTTTTTCTATTATTTTTTTTTTTTTGCTGACATTTTAAAAGTTCGTTCAAACTTTGCATGACAATTGCATGGAAACATCGTTAGTGTCACTACAAGCTTGCTTAAAATGAGTTGAGGAGTTGATGCAGTTGACGAGATATCTTTTTACCAATAAGAATCATGAGATCATCTGAATTTGAATTTTGTCATCACTTTTCTGAATTTAATTGCATGCAGTTCGATCCAAAGTGGAATGAACTTAAATTCCCGTTATATGAGATACAAATTCTGTATAACTGGATATGAAGTTGAAGTGTTTGCCATGTAAGAAACCCGAAGATGACATCTAGTACAAAACTACTAACTTCAACTCCAGCTCACGTTAACATGCGATCTTACTGTGCTTCTCCAGTAGGTGGTATGTATTTCCTGACACGGTCCAGGTTCCTCGCCTGCATGCAGCAGCGTTCCCTGTGCATTTCTGTCGTTATGGGTAATGAGACGTACGGTACGACACGAAGGCGTTTCACTGCACATGTTCTGCTTTTGCACGCATGAACAAACCGTGACACCAGGAAGAATCTGAATGACTGCTTTGCATCACAGCCTTATAGGTCACGGCAAGCCTGCATGGCAATAGGTGAGAGATCGGCCTTTTATGGGAGACCTTCATCCTTCACAGATTGTTGAGCAGGAGTATGTCTGTCTGTGATGAAGTGGAATTGAAGTGACTGTGTGGTTTAATGTCCTTCACTCCACGCTGCCATGCTCCACTGACTTTACACCACTCTATACTAGCTGCCCAGCACACACACACACACACACATGCAGAGGTTCACACATACTCATATAAAACTCAGTTATCTTGTCAGTGTACTCAGCCAAACATGTGGCATAAAGAGCTTAAGCTGGGCCCTCCTGCTGCTGTATTTAGGCCCTCAGGGTATTCAGAGAAGGCCTTAAGAGGTCCCAGAAACAAACAAAATCAGAATAAACACACATTCATAAAATATTTTTTAAAAAGACGCTATTTCTTTTAAAAATTGATTCAAATTATTAGAGGAAAGCTTCTCTGTGATTTAAGGTGTAAAATAAGCTTGATTCGCACATTTCTGTCAGATATTTACACCTTACCGTGATTTTATATGACAAAAAAATGTAATAAATGAATAAGCCGGGGGTGACATTTGAGAAAGCGATCAGTTCATCTTTATCTTGAAATTGATGTCCTGGGAAAGCTGAAATGGGGATACGGCGGTTCATGGGAGAATTATTGTGTTCATAAATTCCGAATACTGGACTGCTAGTCTAGTGGATAGGTCATAACTACATATTACTAAAACCAGGAAGACAGAGCACATCAGCCCCAGTCTAAAGTCCTTCCACTGGCTCCCCAGAGATCAGGAAATAGACTTGAAAATACTCCTGTTAGTTTATAAACCACTGAACGGCTTCGCATCAATACATTAAAGATCTGCTGCAGATGTATCAACCGTCCAGACATCTCAGGTCTTCTGGTTCTGCTCTTTATGCCTCTCACCACTAGTCAGGCTATTTAGTAAGAAGGAAGAGCCGGCCACCTGGATTGGCCCGGAAACTGTCATTTTTTATACAGTAAAAAAAACTTTGACAGAACTGTTTTATTCGTTTTGCAAAGTTGAAACATAGCGACCTACAGAGTTATGCTGAAATACATTAAATGGAAGCGAGTGTCACTATTACAGGGCTATTTCTCGCCCTCTTTTATTGTGATGTGAAGAGTAGTTTCTGTCAACCCCAGAGAAATTAGCACTTTGGTCTCATTTAAATCCCCTTTTCTAGAAAATGGTGACATTTTTAGCGAACAGCTGCAGGGCTGGCTGAACAATGAGGCAAAGCCCTCTGACTTTTTCGACACCTGCTCGGTAGCATTCAGGGCCGCAGCAGGGCTGAAGAACTTCCCAGCAGTCACCAGGAACGTGGCGCCTGGACAGGTTCTTCACAGGGCCGGGAAGGAGACAACAGTTGTCTTTCCAGTACGCAAATATATTAAAATTTTTGTCTGTTTCCTGCAAAAGAATTTTGCCGCAATTTTGCAATTGTGGCGTTCCCATTAAGTAAGAAATGAAATTGAAACCACACGTGATTAAGCTACTTGGAAGCTGCTACATATGTGCCGTTTTGGAAAAATTACAGCCGGCAACTGGACAGAAGAGCTATGGGTTCCAGACGTCTTGAGAGATATTTTCTTCAGTCATCGTCACATTTATGTTCATGTCAGGCGCAGAAGGTCAACAATGATTTTGGGGGTTTTTTTCCCGCCACAGTCCAAACAGAAAAACTCTGGACAAGCCAACTACTTTTAATGTGAAGTAATTGAACCCCTGTTTGTGATTTTATCCCGCCCCCAGTTTCATTTTCAACTCTCCCCTTACGCTCAGCCTCTCATTATCTGTCTTGTATTCATATAATCCGACACCCCTTCACACCGTCACCGTCTTGGTTTAGTCATGTTCTATCCCTTCCAAGGATCCCCCCCCCCCACCCTCCGACCAGCCCTTTCTCTCCACTCCTTGTATCCCTTCTGTCAGCGGCTGCCGTCTTTCTTAACCCACTTTTAAAGCAAAACAATAGAAACAATACAAAGTGAGCGCCCGGGGTGATGGGAGTGGATGCAGATTGGTGAGGCCGCACGAGTATCAAAAGCCCGCTCCCCACAGAGAGGGAGACGCAGGGAGGGGCAGAGCTCTCCATCTGCTGAGGTGCAAACAGGAAACAAGGCAGTTATGGAGCGTAATGACAGGCTGCCAATAGAGTAAGTGTGTGGATAAGTACCCAATCTACTTCTCTCTCTGGGTAATTGAGCCACCGGTGTTTCCTCCAAGATGAGGAGCTCCATTTTTATCTGGATCTCAGATTAAAAATTGCATCATCAGATGGACCAAAATATAAAGTTTAGTGGAAATTTTGGTTATTTTAAAGACAAAAATGACACTGATTCATGTAAGTAACAATAACTAAATAAAATCAGGTGAAAGAACAATTTTCCAAGTAAGTTTCTCTCAATAAAAAAACCTTCTGAAACTTGAACAAACACTGCAGGTGTGTGTCTGTGTTTGGTGAATCTTTGGTTAAAACATGTTTGTTCGTCATTCAGCGGGGAGACAATCCAGACATTTCACTCAAGTGAAAGTACAGATACTTCATAATACAATTACTCAGGTAAAAGTAAAAACATAGTGAAAAATATTACTGTTGTATTTTCTTGAGTAACTTAAAAAAGTTACTCAAAAGAATGTAATTGAGTAAATGTCCAACTCACTCATGTGAGCTTTTATCAAAGTGCATCACAGAACCAAGTTAAAGTTACAATTTTTGTGTTTTTAGTAGTTGATTTTGGCTTTACACGTCTGCCTTCACCTGCTGTTTCATAGAAGAAGAGAGTGGACAGATGTGTTACTTTATTGATCCTCAAACAACAGTTTAGTACATTTGATATCACTCTTTCCATCTTTGTTAGCTTTGGGGGGTTTTGACAAACATGTGGCATTTTCCAAAAAGACCTTAAGCTAACATACCATGAATGGTTCATCTCTAACCTGTCATCAACTTCACCTGGACGGCTCTCAGCTAAAGCAAATGGAAAAAATTTCTGTCACCTGCCGTTGCCAAAATCGGTGTCGTTTGATTTCTGCTCAGACCTGACATTAGTGTGTTCAAATCCAGCAGTCTGGGTTTGATTGATCAGCAAATATCAGGAGGCAGTATGGGTTAGGGTTATAAACAGCCTCATATTTACAGCTATATTTCGGGGCCACACTGTGAGTGCTTGCGAAACACAGTCTGGTCACTAAGGCCATGCTTTCTGGCTGCTAGACAGCAGACAGGAAACATACAGCTGGGTTTTATTTCAGCCTGTTTTTGTCTCCTTCCGCTCTGCATCAAAAAGGACCAGTGAATGGATTCTTTCTTTCCCACAGCAAGAGTCTTAAATAATGACTCCATTATCAATAGATTTCTTTTCTAATCTCAATCACTTCTTTAGATTCAAAGAATGTCCAGCAATAAGCAATTAAAATTTAATTTAATCAATTGAGGGAGTCTGAGCTTTAACATTCATTATTTAACATTAAAAGCAACAACAAATCAGTGCAAGTTAAATCTTTTAAAAGTGTAGCCTTATTACATGATTCCAATTTAGCAATTTACGTTATTCATTTCTTATTATTTGAACATCCGGAATGACGGTGATCATACTATGTAGCGCTATGTTCTTGCTGACCCAGCTAAACCAGCATTGTCCTTAGTGGTTTCTTCTTCCGTGTAGTAGATCGCAGTAAAGACCACATTATGACTTGGAGATGACTTATTCTGGGAACTTCTTAGTGTGCATCCATGATTTTTGTGTGCATGTGCATTGTTGCTGTCTTGTATGTGTACCGTGGTGTATCAGGGCGAAGAAATGTCGCGCAGGCCGTACTGAACATGGCATTAGTATCTGCAACAATACCATCATTGAGCGGACTGACACTCGGCATGTACAGAAAAAAGAAAAACGGGCGAACAAAAGCAACTACTGTCACTGTTCGATACGAAATGCTACATCATGCTGCCACGACCGCGGCACATTTTCCCACTAATAGGAGTTTATCTCTGTTAGGTTGATTGATTGTGGTTTACGTCTAATGCAAACACACAATTTCCTTCCTCACTTATTGTTTCTTATTTAGTCTGTGAAGCTGTGAACACACAGAAAAAACATCAACTAACATAATTAAAGCTAATATAATGAGCTGTTAGCTTTATAGCAGGCATGTAATTAATGTTACTTTTAATAACATTGGATATAAGGCTAATATGTGTTAGCCCTGTAGCTAACACATCACCAAGTTGATTATCTGTTAGCTATACAGCTAACAAGTTATGTTGGCCGTATAGCTAATACAAAATTAAGGTGGCTATGTGTTAGCATTAAGGCGAACACATAGCCTGGTTCATAAATGAATCATTATCACAACACATTCACCAAAAATGAGAAAGAAAGATGCTCAGCCAACAGTCTACTATCACATCTGAGCATCTAATATTAATATTATTATTAATAGTGTTAATATTATTATAAATATTCTGTTTTGTATTGCCTGTTTGAAGAAACAGGAAGGAAGTATTTTACTGGTTAGCTTAAGACACACAAACATGGTTCAACTTGGTGAAACTAGCTATAAATTCAGAGTTCATCAACAGACTTAATGTTTGCAGAAGCTGCTTCCTGGAATACGACCAACACGCATCAACTCACAAGCCAGTTAGCTGAGCAACTGACAAAAATGGCTCATCCCGATAAATAAAGCGGAGAGAATAGAAAGGGCCCTGCAGGCCTGCACCAGAAGTCGTAAGGCTGTCCTTTGTTAACATGTTGGTGTGGCTCATCCTATTGATGTAAGCTTTTAGATCTGGACAATCCTCAGCTGTCAGTCACACGCAGCCACACTGAGGCGCTGAGTGCAAGACAGAAACAGATGGGGTATTTGGTTGGTGATGCCCTTCAGGCATCCAGCTTTGGTCACTTTCAAACAGACTGGAATGGAGCTGGGGGATCACATGAGAACACGCAAACCATAAACACAGTCTGTTCAGGCTCCGCTCCACCCAGGTCCAACGAGACCCGGTGTTAACAGGCATCCTGGCTCGTCACATTCAACAACTGTTCCCTCCTGGCATTGAAGTGCTCTGAGTGATCAGACGCTTCTCGTGCAAAATAAAGCAAAGCCAGGACGCAAAGTTAGCTGCTAGCTGAGCAAAAAAACATCAGGTCAACTGATGTTTCTGTGTTCAGTCACTTGAACCGCATAATTATGCAGACATCGACACGCCTGACATTTATCCGAGTCCCACTTTGTGCCATAAATGCCTTATGAGCTATTATTTCTTTTTTGGGGGGTGGGGATTATAAATAATGTAGGCTTTTCCAAAGCTGTGACACAGGACACATAAAACAATCCCCCACTAAAACAACTGACAGCTGGCTTGCACACAACTCAGTGAATTAATACCTTGAGACACTCTGTGGGTTAGTAGCCTGGCCATTGCCTTCCTACACAATTCTACCCAATCGTCATCTCCCTTCAGTGTCAGATTTCTCCTATTGACTTGGATTTCTCTGGTAGATTTTTCTACCGGGCCAATCAGCGAATCAATCAGTTAGTGCAGTTTACACTATTGTAAAACTACTCATTCTCTGAGTAATAGCCTCTCTGCACTACTTCCTTTTTTCTTATCACTCAGTCATCTTAATTCGTTTTTCTTTTTGTTTAGATGAAACTTATGATTATTTTTTCATTATTATTTTTACAGTTGTGTCACCTTTAATTCTGCCTGCTGTTTAAAATCATGACACATATTTCATGACCTTAAGGTGGATTTTTAAGGAACAGCACTTTCAAATAATTTTATATGCTCATGATACATTAAGTAGATAGGTAGATAAATCTAAAATACTGCGTTAGTAGTCAGTTTAATCAAGTGAGACAAAGAACATAGGCTATTAAAGCTGACTCCAACTTTTATTTGCATAATAATGAGTGCCGGGAAATCTGACTCGACCAAATCAGACATGGTGTCTGGGAGGATCAGAGCTGCCGAGCGTATTTCGGTCCTAACCCCAGAGCAGCTACATTTGGAAAAGACGCCTTTGGCGAATACATTACTAAAATATCATCAGTGTGCATAGACGAAGGAGAGTGTGACCTTTGTCTCCCTGCAGGCTTTGCTCCAGCGTCAGCCAGCGTGAGCCAGCCCAATGCCACTGAGAATATCTGCTACCAAACCAGTCCGTCTGCTACATCAGACACGATGCTGCTGCACGGTTCGTACCGTAGGCCTGCTCATACTTCACTGCTGACTGCATGAAAACAGTCAAACTTAAAAGCCAGAATCGTGGCAGAAGAGTCTCCGCAGAAATTCTACTCACTATTAAATATCGCCGTTCGCCTAAAAAGAACGAGATCCAGAAAGTCGGGATACTGCAACAGCCTGAATAGATTTTTAATCAAGTTTGTAGTAGCGTTTATTATTATTATTGCACAAGCATTGTGGCGTTACCGTCCTAATTTCATTGTCACTTTTCGACGAGGATGCTCCAGTGGCACCAGCGCAGCATATAAGGTATTAAGGTTTCCCATCCAGTTGCTGTCATTAGTTGATCGGGTCTGTTGATGAGCAGCAGACTGAGGCCTGGAGCATCGTCAGACCCTTCCTCCTTCCATCTGCTCTTCCCATCCTCTGTTTATCCTCTGCCCGTCGCAGCCTGCCAGACGGCTGAGAGGGAAATTCACCTCTAATTCACTCGGGTAAAAGAGAGAGAAATTACCCGACAGCAGACCAGTGGGCCACTTCTGTGTGAAATGCCATACCGCGAATGATGACTACATGTGAATTATTAAAAGGATGAGCCAATGACTAAGCAGATTTCTTCCTGTTTCTATGCACGGAGCCAACAAGCTGTGGTTAAAAAAAATACGCCATCAGAAATCATCTAGTGCCTAGTGCCTTTCTGCACTGCGGGAGCCGTGGGTCTGAACGTTGCCTCCTTTTGCAGGGATGTGTGATCCAGGTAATTGAGCAACTTCAAGAAAAAGAATCTCCAACTCATATTTAATTTATCGTATTAAATACTAGCTTTTTATAGCAGAAAACAACAGAAGTTACAGAAAAGCTTCATGAGATAACACCTGAAGTGACAGGTATTGAATGAGCAGGTGCTGCACTGGAAAAACAAAAGGCTTTCAGAAAATGTGGCTTAAAACACCTAAGAAAAACAACCCTGTAAATTTTGAAGAATTACCTGAAACCTAAACCACAACCAAGATGTCCCCCATGAAAAGCTCAACATGCTGATGACGAAGATTGGTTTTGTTCTAAGTGGCATTCTGGAGGCTCCGGAGAAGATTGTCCGAAGAAAACGTTTCATAAAATAGATAAAGATAAACATTACATGTAGATGAAGTCATAATTTGTTCTTTTCAGTAAAATAATGCACATTTAAATTTGCTGTTAAACAGGTGAAAAGGAAATGCAATGCGATTATTTAGCCTTTGGATTGGAAAAACGTAACGAACCCACAGTGCAAACTGTAACACAAATATAACACAGCTGGCCAAGTGTTTATCAGAATGTCATAAGCAGTCACACTGAATGAATGAAAATACCACTGAAAAGTGAAAAGTATTTCAGTAACTCACCAAGCGAACCAAATTATACAAATTAATTCTTCACACACTGATGTTTTCAAGCCTCCATTCCTGGTAATTATGATTTTGTGCCACATTAAACCCAAAAATGGGCCATTCTTATGTGTAATTGTAATTCCTATGGAATTTTATCCAAAAATGTGTTAACTGGGTAAAGGTTAGGCCTGTGTTTGGAAAAAAAGAATGGCTGTTGTTCTGAGTTTTTCTGCCTGGAAAGAAATGGTTCATTCAGTTCAGTTCAGTTTGTTTACAACATGTCATCTCAATGCACTGTCCAAAAAAAACAAAAAACAACAACAACAAAAAAGAAAGATGGCACTTCAATCCATTCATGCAGGGTTCCTGAAAGGAGGCTGCATAAGTCTTTTGTTATGTGCCAAATCAAACCCTTAACTACATTAATTTGACAAAAAAAAATTAAGGGTAAAAAAATATATGTATCAAACAGAGCACAAAATCTCTCTAGACAAATGATCCAGAACATAGAATGTCAGCAACCTGAAGCAATGACGCAGCTATTCAAGGATAATTATGGTACCCTGATGGGAAAATTAAAAGCTGATCTTACTATTGCACATTTTCCCTCGTTGAGTGGGTGGGAACAATGCAAATGAACGTTATTACCAAGACTCTTCCCATCTCTACATCTACAGTCTGCCAGCTCGTTTCTAGATTAAATCTGCCTGACTTGAAAGAAATATCTCTATACTGCTCAGCTTAGATCAGTGGCTGCGTGATTGTGCCAAGATAATATCATATGGGTGGGGATGGAGCAGAGTGACTGCCCCAATAGCCAGTTGGACATAATCCCATTTATGAGAACAGACTCCTGGAAAGCTGCCAAAATATATAATCAGAGGGTAAAAAAAATAAAAAATAAAAAATTACACTTAATGTCTGGTCAGCAGTGAGTAAGATGCTAAATTTTCCCCCTCTATATATAGAGTAAAGAAAGTAACATATAAAATTACATTTTGGCTTTAAACAATAGGAGTGATTATCATTAGGGGATCAGGAGACCTGATGTCCTCCAACAACTCCAACAAGTTCTGATCTCCCCTCAAATGACTGAATACTTACAGCTTAGACATTGCTGATAGAAAAATGATGAGTGGTGTGAAATATTGAACATCCTTCAGAGTCTTTCCAGAAAAGACTGCTGACGAAAGGCAGTTCAAATTACTTAGAATTTGCTCCGCGTTATCCAGACCAACAAAACTCAGTCAGTTCCAGGTGAGAATATTATTCTTAATGGCTAAGAAGACAAGATTCACATCATAGTTAAAACCACACCCACCAGCAGTGGCCCAATGGAAAGAGAGGTTAAAAATGGATGCCAGGTAGAAACTACAACTGCATGGCCATAATTAAAAACACAAGAATGGATTTTGTAAGTTGGGATTTCATTATGTATTATTTTTTTCTGGCCGGTATTTTGACTATTAATGTTTCCTTTCTCTTCTCTTTTGCTATCAAAAAAAACCAAAACGTTTTTAATGCCTTATATATATAAGGAAGTAAAATGTATGGACTATTATTTACGAGAGTAACACCCACAGCTTTTTTTTCCCCTTTCGAATGCACTGATTGCAATGCAACTTCGAAAATAAACCGCCTGCCTGTATGCCGGCCTGTCCGATACTGACCTGAAGTTTTAACTGCATGCGATCGCATTGTTCGCCGCAGGACGCTGACACCAGAGACGGAATCTAACACCAGAAGACACAGGTAAATATAGCACCTGATCACACCCAACATTGCAAGGTGGCCATGGCGACCAGCAGGCAGCACTAATACCAATTTAATTTATCTTGAACTGGACGTCATCCCAATCTGGCCACAGTCCACTTTGTGTTTGTGTTCCATCTGCACAGACTGGAGATTAGACCCAAACTGATGCTTCTTACGTCCTATATCTACTTTATAGTATTTTTCTCACTAAAAAGGTAAATGTGCAAATATATATGTATGCGTGTCCTCTTTGTACACAAAGCAGTGTGGAGTATACTTAAAAAATGAAACAGCTGATAAATGTTTTAAAGCTTCAACATCTTTATTTTTCCACCATAGAGTTTCTTTTTGAGGATTAACCACCGGCAGGCCTGTCACAACGCACAACAAATCAATTAACCGCATAATAAGTTCAAAGTGGGCACAATCATTTTGGCCATTAAAGAGATGCTTCCGTTTAATATTGTTGAAAAGCCGCCACTTTGAGCTTTTCTACTGCATTTTCAGCTTTTCCTTCTCTATAGCAGGGAGACGGCTGATAAGATTGACACGGGGGTTTCAGTTAGACTATTGACATGTCCTCTGCATATAAATGTGCTTAAATCAAGTTAGCTGATCACTTTTTGTCAAACTAAAACAAAAAAGTGAAAAGGTTTTTGTTGAAGATTTTTGAAGCTAAGAAGATAATTGATCTCTGTTCAGCAATCTAACAGCAATGTGGCAAAACAAACGGAATCTAGGAGGGAAATATTTTGTACTGCAACACTGACATCTAGTGGTCAAATGCCTGCACTACAACCTGGTGTGATCGAAGCCTATCAAAAAGAGGCTTACAGTAAATTAATTTAGGATTATTGCGATTTGGTTTTTCCCTACATGACCTCACTTCACCTCTTGGGTTTTAGCTTTGCTGTATCAGGCTCTGCCATGTAAACAGATGATAGATGAGCATGCTTCCTTTTTGGAGCTGTTTCAATAAGAAGCATGTAGGAAATGTAGTTGTTCAGGGACAGCCCCACCCACTGGCTACACTGTGCAGCTGATCCTTTCAAAAGGGAAAGAAATAATCACAGGAGTGATGTAAATCTTCAGTGATTTCCACTTATATAAACCCCTGATAAAGGCACAGGTTGAACTTCACCTCCACATATTGAGCTGATCAACGTGCTGCTTTGTTATTCAAATCAAACATGTCTCCCAAAGCGCACTAGCATCCCTGTACGCCGTGGAGGCAAGCTCAGGCGGTCCGAGAGATGACTGCACCTGTGATTATCAGACCACAGTGTTCTCATGTCATTCATCAGAGGAAGTCAGCTATACCTGTTGACACCTGACACCAGAGGGTCACGTTACATTCTGTCCTGTACATATCAGCCTACCTCTGCTCTGTGTGCTCCTCCTTCATGGCTCCTCATCTTTCCTCATAACCCTCGTCTTTTTTTAGAGCTGAACAAACGTATTCCTCTCGTGTTGCTGGGGTACAATCTAAGTCCGTGGAAGAAAGGGGAAGTCACGTGCTTGATGCCACAGAGAGTCAGGGACAGTCTGTCTGAGATGTTAGTTTGTTCCTTTCCAAGACCAAACAAGATGAGTTGATCTCTCCTGGTACGATGAAAACTGAGGCAGAATCGCAAATCTGTGAAGTCGTGTTCTCACCACTGACGCGCGTAACAGCAGTACGCAATCTTACTTTAAGAACACAGTCAGTCTAAAGCTCAAAGTGAAATTTTATTTTAAAGAATCATTTGTAAAGCCTTTTCATGCATGATTCTTTAAAAAAAAAAGCTGAAAAAAAACATGGTGCAGTAAATGTGTTCAGGCACATTTCGATTCAGCTTTAGTCTTAAGCCTTTCTGAAATCACACATACGACCCTGTATTCTGAATCTAAGTAAAGACGGGAAAAAGTTCAGCTGTCCTCATCCAATTGGCTGCAGTTATATCTAGAGATTGATGCCGTTTGAGAAGGCCTGCTGCAGGTGGGGAACTGATGGTCAGCTGGACTCACCGCAGATCAAACGGGTTAGTCCAGGAGGTGATGGACAAAGAGTGGCAGTCAGTGGCAACAGCTAAAAGAAGGAAGCTCCAATATAGTCGGGCCATGTGGTCAGGGCCCTGGACCTCTGCACCCACTTCCTCGAGGACAGGACTGAGGAGGAGCGGTCAAGGGGAAGACAAAGAATGCACTGGACGAACAACATCGAGAGAATGTACAGGCATCGCCAGAGAGAAGAGAGAGGAGAGAGAGGAGAGAGGAGAGAGAGGAAAGCGGTGGTGCAGGCTGTGTCCATGGCTCCCGACCCTCAGCAATGAGGATGGGACTAGACTAGTTTGCAGACAAATGATCACAGCATCTCATTGTTAAAATGTATCAGTTAAGATGACATATTAGATGGAAGAAGAGGGACTTTACAAAACCTGTTCAGGGAGGCTGCAAGATTTCTACAACTACAGTCTTTTCAATGCTAAGGTAAACACTGAAAGGACTGTAGGATTTCCAACAAGGCCTGCCTGTGTTCTACAATGAAACATACATTGTATAGAATCAGCTCTGTTCTCTATATATTTGAACAACGGCGTAGAGTTGAAAGGCACCGTCACAGAGTCCAGACGTACATCCAAATTAGATTAAGAATGACTGGATAAGAGAAAAAATTCAAGCCTGATGTCAGAGTTAAGTTGTGCAGAAAATATGTACTTAATATCTGAGAGAATTCAAGAACTTTAGCAAGACTGAGTGCTGCAATATTATCAAATGGGATGTCATAAGTCAGTTTCAGTGCATTATTTACTGTTTGATAGAGCTTCACTTCCCTTGATACCTATAGTTCACATAGAATTGTGACCAAGATACTAAAGCCCATAGAGAGCAATGGTAATATTGTGATGGAAAAAGAAACCAAGAGCCAAATGTCGAACATGAGCGTATTGGCAGCGACAGTTTGGACAAGAGCCACTCCAGGAAGGAGTCCCTTCTAAACAGAAATGCCGACCAATTGTTTGGTGTTTTTTAAGTGTTTATCCCAACCCGCATCAAGATTTACTTCTGACTAAGGCAATCAAGTTAAAGAGGAGTTTTATTTTCTGCTGTCGACACATGCTTGAGGTTCTGATGCAAACTTAATGACTTGATGCGATCAGTTGTTACCGTAGAGAGAAAATGTTTTGCCAAATGCCAAAAAAAAAAAACCCTCAACTTGACTGTATTGTTTTACAACTAGGATTAAATGGAATATCTATGTTTGTGACTATGTGTGTGCCTGCCTACGTGATTGGATGGAACACTTATATTTATGTACTGAAATTGGAGCTGACTGGTTTGTGAAGTGGCTGGAAATCACATTTGTTGTGAAGCAATGCCATGTATGTGCAAAGTCAATTCAAAGTTCCGATAAACCTCAGCAGACGTAGATCCTTCGCAGGTGCTGCCAAGAACACAAGTAAAAAATGATTTCTGCCTTCAACACAGTAATCCACCACTGTTGGTCATTCCTGTGAAATTTTACAGTAATTCATGTGTATTTTAACTTATGCATGATTAGGGATAAAGGAGAGCTAAAGTAAAGGAGTGCACATTTCTGAATATGCTTTCGGATAACAATGCAGATTTCAAGCTAATATTGCAAGTGATCACTTTTCTAAGATATGCATCAGGTGCTCTGCGTGGCATTCTGATCAATGCTCTCCTTCCCTGCCTGGTTAGCTGGACGTTCATGGCTTGGAAGGTCTGCAGTTGATTCATCCTCTCCCCATGTTCAGATGTCGGTTTGAACAGAGTTCTGGAATATCATTCTTAACTTGTCTGCTGTGTTCCTTGGTCTTCAATATGCTGTTTGTTCTCTCTATGTTCTCTAGGAAACCTCTGAGGCCAGAAACAGTTCATCCACTGATCCCGTAGATGCACAGGAGCACAGAACCACCTGCAACTCTGTGATTAAGGGCTGCACTGGATTGTATTTAGGAGTCTCAGAGTAAAGCGGGTTCCTTGTGCAAGACATTTTTAAGATGTTTATTTGAAACAAAAACTTGAAACCATGTATCCTTCTTCTTTGCACTTTACAAATTATGCACTACTTTGTGTGACCTTATCACATAAGATCATAAAAAGATTTGCAGAAGTTTGTGGTATGAATGTGGCAAAATGTAAATAAAAAAAAAAAGTTTAAAAGAGAAGGTAACAGGCACTGCAGGCATCAAGACTGTTTTTTGGGGGGTTTTTTGTACTTCTACATTTCAACAAATCTCTTCAGCGGTTACCTGAAACACCATTTCTCTACTGCTGTAAGACTGACTGGTTGAGGGTCCATATGCTGGTTACTGGAAAGGCAGAGATAAAACAAAAATCTACATTTAGCCTTTGCAGGTGCAGAAAGTCCAAAGACACAAAAAGTCAGAATGTACAAACCAAACAAAGAAGGAAAAAAAAACATTACGGTTTAGCCAACGACAAACCCTTAAACTTTCTCTTCCATCTAATCGACAGTGTTTTGAATCACACATTATGTCCTAGTCCAAGAACACGGGTGATGGTGACCGGAGCACGCGCACCGCCACATCCTGTGGCGATAACATGTCTGCACATTGGGCAAGCAGACAACGCCGTGCCTTAAGCAGCACAAAAAACTCACATCCTGTTGTTCGCTGAGATGAATAATGTCTGATGTTGTGCAATGAGACAGAAAAAAAAAAAGATGATACAATTTTACAGCTGACTGCTAATAGAATATAATGTATAAAATAAATATGAATACAAATTTATGTGAAAGTAACATCTGAATTCTAATGAAGGCGGTGAAGCTGTTGAGATTTATCCCACAAAGATTACCTGCAGAGAGACTAATCCAGGAGAATAGCTGTGTAATGTCTGTAGTCAGAGTTGAGGTGTGATACTGCAGCACACACATGGAACACGGGACCTGGAACAGGACAGCAGGACAAGACTTTGATTTGTGCTCTGACGGAGGCAGTGTCCTCCATGATGTAATCACGAAGCATGATGTCCACGCGTTCGTATCCGAGCCAAACCGCGGTGTGAGGATCCCCGGCTAGAACCCGGAGGCCTAACCGCACAAGCCCCGGCAGCCCTTTAAATGTCCTCGTTGTCCTCTGCACCGACACCTCCGCTCACATCGCCAGAGACGGCCACGGGCCTCTGCGGATGCGGCCGGGGAGGAACGACCTGCTCGTTTGCGCGGACTTTGGCGCTCGTGTTTGAGATTTGCGCAGAGCAGCAAAGTTATCCCAAAACCGCAGCATCATCCAGAGGATGCGCAAAGAGGCGAGGCCCGTTGCCCACACCGGGCGCCCCGAGAACACTGCGGCGAGACGCGAACACACTTCTCAGTTTCAGCAGAGTTTTGCGGCACTCTGTCCCGCTGTCATCACCTCCTCCCTGACGCCGTCAACTCTATGGCTCCGGCTCCCCACAACCGGGACACCACCCGATGCGTCAGCGCGACGTTTAAGCTACGAGAGCGTCGTAGAAAAGATTGTGTCCGCTTACCTGCGCTGCTCTGCTGCGTCGCTCCCGCTGCGGTACCCGGCGCTGTCAGCTGCGCAGCGGCATCGCAGGACCTTCCTCCTCCTCTGTGCGGTCGGTGTGAGCGGAACGATGACTCCGTGTTTCCTGTGAGAGCAGCCGCAGCAGCAGCAGCAGCGGCAGCAGCAGCAGCTTTCCCTGTGTCTCTGTACAGGTCTCTCTCTGCCCCCCTCAGCTGTTTTCCCTCTGGCTCGCGCAGCGCGCATCCCCTCCTCTGCTGCCGCGCGCGCACGCCTCGGAGTCAGGTGGCGGGAAGCCGCGCGGCCGGAGGAAACTGACCCTGCGGGGCAGAACATCATGGCGGAAATTAAGTCCGAAAGCTTCAGTTCATATTCAATGAATTCTAGTGCTGCGAAAGAGTCCATTTATGTCTGTAGCCTGGTTCACTCAGTGAAAGACGCACGAATATTTATGCCAATGATTTTGTGGTTACATTTTAAGAAAACACACTTAAGAATAAACTATGATGTCAGACCAAAATAAATAAATAAAATAAATAAATAAATAAAAAAAAAAATAATTATTCAAAATAATTAGTTGAAATAGAACCCGCAACCTTCCGATTGCTTCAAGTGGTACTTTACATTATATATATATATATATAGACGGACAGACAGACAGATAGATAGATAGATAGATAGATAGATAGATAGATAGATAGATAGAT
>VMRN01000010.1:9572084-9592929 GCA_010277015.1 Poeciliopsis turrubarensis | reverse complement strand
AGATAGATAGATAGATAGATAGATAGATAGATAGATAGATAGATAGATAGATAGATAGATAGATAGATAGATAGATAGATAGATAGATAGATAGATAGATAGATAGATAGATAGATAGATAGATAGATAGATAGATAGATAGATAGATAGATAGATAGATAGATAGATAGATAGATAGATAGATAGATAGATAGATAGATAGATAGATAGATAGAATTTTATATTTATTTAAAGCGCTTCTCTGGTACTGACTACAAGTGGTACTTTACATTAGAGCTACATTCAAGAGGCATACATAGACATAAATCACTCGCATCCATATACATAAATCAGTAGATTGAATCCCAAGTTCTCTTGCCCGTGGGTATAGACGTGACAGATGGAACTTGGAATAGAACCCACAACCTTCCGATTGCTATTACTCTGTACCACTGAGCCACAGCTGCAAGAGTAGTTGTCTTGCAATCAGAACATTTTGCCAATCAGAAGTACTTGCAATACTCATTATGTTAAGACACTGGTGTTGCAAGGAGTGGCTTCCTGCCAATCAAGAAGCCCTTAACATTCACTTGATGACCTTATTGATCCTGAACAGCCAATGTAGCATTCTTCTCCTCTACATCCAGCTCTAGAGACTCCAAGGTTATCCCCCACACCAGGCTTTTTATTTTTTTATCCCTCTGTTTACCGGAATCACCAAACAGTCTTGTGTTTAGAAGCCACAGTACCAGAAGTGGAGTGTAAAATAGTTGCTTAACAAATGACGTTTTCCGTCTGTCATGGCCATTTATCTCTGAGGTCATGCAGCATAAGGCTGGATATGCCCTGTACAGGTCGCCCTCACAGGTGGGTATATAACCACATTTTTCATTTGATGGAATCAATTCAGTGCCTGATGTGGTGCTTGATTCAAATGTAAGTTTAATGAACCACATTAAAAATGTAAAATTTAAAAAACAACACACATGCATTTCCTCATTTGAAGAACATCACTTGAGGACGTCCGTTTTGCTCCACGTCTCCAGAGACTTTAGTTTATGCTTTTAGAACTTGTAGAATAGATTATTAAAGTTTGTCTTTTCCAGCCTTCCTAAAGGAACCTCAGCTCCATATTGCAGCTACTTCAGGCTACAAGAATGTTGCAAAGGACCAGAAATCGAGCTCACGTTACACCACATCTGAAGTCTTTGCAATGACTACGTGTGCATTTCAGAATTGTTTCTCGTGATGCTCTGAATAGTTTTTCCTCACCCAATTTGTCATATTTGGAAAGGACAACCTTTCCAAATATGAAAGGAAAACCTTTCATATTTGGTTTTCCTTTCCAAATATGAAAGGAAAACCATATTGGTTGGTCATATTTCATATGACAACCAAATATGGTTGTCATACATGACTTCTGGATCAACTGAATTCTGAATACCCTAAAAAGTCCTGTAGGTATGAGAATGGGCGTCTCTGTGTTGCCCCATTCTGGACTGGCAACCCCAGCCAATGACCCCCACAGCCGATGTCTGGACGGACAAGCAGACATAGACAGTAGATGGAATTCTATCTTTCTCCTTTTCCAGCATACATACATAGTGTCCAGTGTTTCCTTATGAATGTAATCTTTCCTGACTGGATTCCCCAGGAATTACAGTGCCATGGATGATTATAGTCGAAGTCGTACAACGCAGCCCTCCTGCATATCCTTTAAGCAGTTATAGACTGCGCTTCTGTGCTTTTCTAACAAAGGCACTTCGGCTCCTTAAATTTTACTATCAAGCAAATAGTGCGTCTCTGCACCAATGTGATTTTCCTACATTTAAATTAGGGCTTATGCATGTATTGTCCCAACGACCTGGTCATTCTGGTGGGCATGTATGTAAATTGCAGCTTGCATCTACATATAATCTGCTGAAAGCTGGTGAAAAAAACAGGTGGGGGTCACTGAGGGTGGAAGGGTTGCTCTGAATGAAACCTGTCTGACATTTTTAATCATTTCTCACATCAAATATAAGAGTTCGTGTGTGTTTAGTGTTTTTCTGCACCTTGTCGCGTTTGTTAGTTCTGTTTAGAGTTGTAGTTTTAGTTTTTCTTTTCAGCGACTTTAGTTTCGTTTCATTATTTGCGGTCTAGTTTTTCTTGTGCACTGCTTTCTGTTTGGATGGAGTGATGGATCGAACATTTGCATATGATAAATTTACTTTGAAACCGCAATCGTAATTTGATTTTTGTAGGCATTTTATTTTGCACAGAAAGACACATACAATTCAACACTATTGCTGTAGATGAGTGTTTCTCAATTCCGGTCCTTAGGAGCCACTGATCTGTGTATTTCAGATGCGTCTCTGCTCCGTAACACCTGATTGCATGACCTCCTCTGCGCGTCATCAGAGGAGGTCATGCACCAACTTGTTCAAGTCAGGTTTGTGGCAGAAGAGAAACACCACAACCGTTGCAGAACAGGGCTTGCCTGGGGACAGGGATTGAGAAACACGGACTTCGAGGGATTGAATGGGCACTCTGGCAAATGAAATCATTTTTCATCGTACAAGTGAGCCGACGTCCGATGAGCGTTCACTTGCACAGCGCCGCTCGGCTCCAGCTGGCCCTCTCCCTCGTGTGGAGCCTGTAGTGGGTGTTCAGGTGTGCCGACTGGTTGAAGCATTTCCCGCAGACGTGGCATCGGAAGGGCTTCTCCCCAGTGTGGATGCGGTGGTGCCGCTTAAGCATGCTCACCGTGGTGAAGCTCTTCCTGCACACCGCGCAGCTGTACGGCTTCTCTTTGGTGTGCCAGCGCATGTGCACCTCCAGCTGGCAGGCGAAGCTGAAAGTCTTGCCGCACTCTTTGCAGCAGTGCCACCGCTGGTTGCTCTGGCCGGGGTGAAACGAGCGAGACAGAGGCTGCTTCAGCGATCTCATGTTCTTCATCGGCAGTATGTGCATGCTCTGTTTGCTGTTGGAATAAAGCGCCCCCTTGCCCTGGACGTCAATCCTTAAAGGTTTCTGACTCTTTGCGGTAGAGACGGCCGCTCTGCAGTCTACGTGGACCGTCGTGGGCAACGACAAGCTGTTGGTTGGCTGCTTTTTCTCGTTTTCCTCCTCTGCATTTTCCGTCATTGTTTCCACACATGTCGGTGGCAGTGGGGAGACACCGGGGGCCGGTAGAGGACATGACTCCTGCGGCGCAATATGACAGCAGTTTCCTTCTGATTGCCCAGCTGCCTCATGTGTAAAACTACTTTGTATGTTTCTAACTGTGGATTCTTCTTTGACTTGAGGAGCGATCTCCAAGTTGCTTCTCCCATCGGGTTCACAGAGTTGACTTTCCTCTTGGAGACGGACGGTGAGAGGCTCTGAAAGATCAAAAGCATCACATCATGCCAAGGTTACTCCAAAACAGATGGTCGAGTCCCTGTTCTGAGGGAAACCTACACCTGAAGTGGAGCTAAACCTTAACCTTGACACCCAGAGCCTTGAAGCTTGGGTCAGAATGGATCCTACTTTAGCTTGTGCTTCCAATGGTGAATCTGCTGTCCAACACACCTGTGGCAAATCAGATCAGACTAACTCCAAATCTTGGTAAGAAGCACAAGGAACATTAGACATTGTGAGGAGATTTAAAAATAAATGCCAGAGGCACAAAACGGTTAAGAGAGAGGCAAAGAAAAATTAAGAATGTCTTTTTGATGAGTTCCTCAGTAAACATCTGTAAAGTCCCATACACTTAGCGAAAGGCTTTCAGTGTATCATTTTGGACATTGTGAAAATTTCTCTGTCATAATAAATTCCAATTGATGACGTTTGAAAAAAAACACCCCAATCTATTGTCGGGATCATTTCACCATTTTCTACACCGTTTGTTCAATGATTGTATCAATACATATCAATAGATTTAAAAATTTGATTAAATACAGTTACCGTGAGCAGTTCAGTGATGCATATCAAACTTATTCAAACAGCTGGTTTCCCAACAGAAAATGGGTGTTTTTTTTTCAAGAACAGTACTTGAGCTTGTGGGTTGATGATTGCTGTACTCAGGTCACTGGTACCTAAAAATGTAATAAAACAGTTCTCATCATCACTTTTATTGTTATCAAAATAGTAAAACAAAAAGATTATAAAAATGTATAAATCCATATCACCAAGCCCTACGAAACACAACTCGAGTCACAAATATCTGGAAATCGTGTTTCTCTAGAAAGTAGGTTTAATTTGGTGTTTGTTTTTCGGGGAAGTTTCTTCAGACCTCTACCGAAACGCAATCAATGTTTCTTTGGCAATTTATTGGTAGCGAGCAAGAAGGCCGTGGAGAGGAAAAAGCTTCCAAGTTAAAACCCATCTAGCTTCTGGCATGTGGATAAACACTCTAATGGGCATTTATGGGATGGAGACACTAACAGCTGAATTAACAGAGGGATGCGTTTCTCTCTCAATGGAAGAAACGGAGGGACTATAGGATACCTGAGGAGTTGGACAAACTGTGGATAACGCTTTTACACAGAAGAATTGCTGTTAACAGAAGAATTTAATGAGAAAGAAAACAAGAAAAAAAGAGGAGAAAAGAAAAGGAAAGAAAGATTAAAAAGTCAAAGTGCCTTCTCCTGGTCATGAATGGGTTCTTGCCCAAAGTAGAGGAGTTTAAGTTTCTCTGGGTCTTGTTTGTGTTTGGGGGAAAAGACCAAAAGGAACCATTCAGAAGAACACTCTTGGGGAGAATAAATCTTAGAACCTAAACACAAAAGAAAACCTTCACATTTTGTTTACACTGGCAGAAACAGAGAACTTTGGTGTTACAAACAATGGGCTGTTTTAATTTCACAATTTTTTTTTTCTATACCATTCATTTTCGCCTTTTGAGACTCTGAATGTGAAAGTGCTCGTGCTTTCTGCACGGCCCTGTCTTGTTTTTATGATGCAAACGCGCTATAATCCTTTCAATGATCCGGACGGTGTGTGTGCTGCAGCTTCATATGACTAATATAACGCATGCCTTTGCCACAGTCATCAGTGTGTGTATTACTGGCACTACTTTCTTTACGATCTCCTAAGCAGGGGTGGAGCCACAGGGCCTCCCAGGGGCCCTCCTGATGATTGACATGTAACAACACCAGGTCATTCCTATACATTATTTGGAATCATTGTAAGCCAACCTAATATCCAACGAAGAAAAAGAATAATAAACATATGAAAAGAAAATTTATAAAACTTTATATGAGTCCATGAGATGATGATATATATAAATAGATTTATATCAGGCGCGATGCCAGCCTCCACTATGCTTGTACTCATAAAAGCAAGCTCTGCTGGACGGTTCTCTTGTTTTGCACTGTGGTGCCACTCAAAGGCTCAAAGTGTGGTTCAAGGTTAATCCACTTAGTTAATAAGTGGTTTAATAAGTAAGTTGATGTTTTACCAAAAAGTAAACCACCAAGAAGTCTTTTACTTATTGGTGAAAAAAAAAACTGAAGAAGGGGAAGGGGGTCAACAAAGTTCATAGTTTGGAGCAGAGGTTGCACTAGCTCTTTTCCGTTGTCCTTCAAAGAAAAAAAAAAATCATTTTATTTGTATTCCGCAATCATTAATCTGAACATTTAGCTTTTTCTCTGTAGTGAGGTAACATTTCACCAAATGAAGTGATTAGAAGACAAAACTCTGATCGTTACCCGATTCTGCTCTCACTCCCCTCGGCGGGAGAAAAACCCCACTGAAGAGGATCAACTGGGCTAAACGCTCCAGAGCCTCTGGTCCATCAAAGCGTCCAGATCAGAGATGATACTCTGACAGATGTTGTTTTTATAGCAATATCAAGTTGAAACTGTCTGCGCAGCGGGTGGTCAGCTGGGCGCCATCACAGTCTGTTTAGGAAACCAGCAGATGCTCTCTATGCTTACCAAGATGAGAGTGAGGAGGGAATCCGACATATTACTTCAGTTAAGCTTTTACTGGTTACCTTTTTAGACCACCATTGGCGTAAGCAGAGTAACTGTATGTTGTATTATGTTGGTCATGTGTGACTAATTGGAGCATAAAGGTGGAGCGTTTATGCGCAATCCCTGCACTGTAATTTCTTTCCTCCCTCAACAGTCAGCTGTTACTCCTCTATTGAAACTACAATAAGATCAACACAACTTGACCACACATTCTCTTTAGGTTTTCTCTGTGTACTGCAAACTCATGAAATGCATTATATATAGAGCTACGCCCCCCAACTTTAAAAGTCTAGCTCCGCCACTGCTTCTAAGCGCAATCATCATGAGGGTTTTCAAGCAAATTGAATTTAGCAGACCAACAGAGGAGAGAGTGGTTGGATACAGAATCAGATTCCACTCTGCTGGCTCTTCCCAAACTGAATTAAACCACCACCGCAGAGACAGAAAAGCTCTGCAGCAGGGATCTCCAGCGCTCTTCACCTGACTGCTGCAGCAGCAGCCGCTGGACGGCTGCGTTCAGAAGCCTCTGGAGACGCTCGTTCTCCTCTCTGGAGCGCAGCAGCTCGCTCTGGTACTCGGCCACCGCGTCTTTCACGGCCCCGAGGATCTCCGCCGCGGCTGCGGTCAGCCTGTCGTTGAGGAACACGCTTAGCCGGTCCAGGTTACTCATATTTTCGACAGTGTCCATCTGTTACCGCCCGGTCTGCTTGTACCGGAAGCACAAACAGGCCTGCGGCTTCGGCTCGTAGTCAGTAAGCTGCAAAATTAGCGTCGTGGCGCCATCTTGCGGTGGGGCGTTGTGTTTTTCTTGGTTTGTTTTTGTTTGGCGGTTGGCAAACGGTTGGTGCCAACCGCCAAACACTTGCATATTAAAATCCAGTACAATACTTACACTTACGGTATTTTCATTAGCAGTACATTTGTTGATATTTTATGGTCTTCAGATACTTCAAACAACTACATTTTTGAAAGCATTACTATATCCTCTGGAGAATTGTTTCAGTGTGTAGCAGATATTTCAGCAATTAAATAAAAGTTAAATTTTTTTTCAGTGTAATAAAGTGAGAGTTTTTGGATTATTTTCTGCAACTGGTTGTCGCAAGTGATGTTTTATTTGTTGTGATCCTTCGATATAAGAAGAACTTTTCTGTAATGCCAGCGACTTTGGGAAAAAAAAAAGAAGCAAGAATTCTGATGGGTTCATGCAGTTCCATGGTTTCATTTCTATTTTCGACTCTGAAAAAAAAATCTATTACTGGTAAAACGAGAAAAGCACAAAAATGATGTTCCATGTTCTCCCTATTCTAATGCAATCTCCACTTTCCTAAAACAAACTTTTAAGTTTGTAGTTGTCCTAATAAAGCCTCCAGTTAGTAGTTAGGATTATTAAAGAAAGGACATTTTTACCCTAGTCATTAGTAATTATTGAAATACTTGTTTTAAAAGACTGTCATTTTTTAAACGTATCCGTTTCATGAGAATTTTTTACATTTTTGGAAGATGGGAGAAACCATTGAGAAAATGTGTTGACCAACTTGGCAAACATGAAGTTCAAATTCCACATTTCTTTCCAATCTTTTATTGAGGAAACAAAATAAAGTTGGAAGTCTATTAACATAGGCACATAGTGCCAAGGTGACCACAGTGAATTTTAAATAAACTGAATCCAAACCAGTAACGCTCCAACTTGTCATTAAAAGTATTTTTTTTATTTACATAGATGATTTTAAGATCATGACAAAGCGTCATGGAGGAGCAATCACACATAAGGATCGTAAAACCAGTATATCTACCAGAATTCATCAACATTAAAAAAAAACAAAAAACACAGGACAAAAAGAAATAGAAGTGCTTTCTTCTACAGAACATAGAAACGCCACAAAGACTCCCTGAGGTATTCATTATTAAAGTATACAGAGTGCTGAGGATCTCGGCGAGGATTGGGTTTTTCTAAGTGTTCAGGACGAGACGTCTCAGTCCAACATGATCAAATCCACCCGGGACAAACGGCAGGAGGGATTCCACTGGCATGCTAACTCTGATCACAGGGAACCTGGGCAGATGTGTAACTCATAATACAGGAAGTGGAGGAATCCACGGAGACATACACAACAGAAAAACACAGATACCAGCAGAACTGCCCCTATGTTCATTAGTTCTATATCCAGCTTGCATACACAGTATACAGATAAAACTCACCGGCTAAAACGCTGCTTTCCTCCATCAATTCCTAACAAACTGCAGCTCCTACAAACACACTTTTTCTTTTCTGTCTTCTGGAACTTGTCAGACGCAAAGAAGTTGGGAGAATGTTCCCACAGATTTTCACAAGGCGGAGCATCCGACAGAACGGCGTGCGAGAGGCGTCGTCTCAAACGTGACAAACGTGAAGGTGATACTTGAAATGAGCTGAATTCTTTACAACGCTTCTCCGACTCGCTGGTTGTCTCTCAGCTGTCGATCATTTCTGACAGCTCCTGCAGCAGGTCGTCCTCCCCGATGGCCGGATCCATGTCACCCTCCAGGTGGTCGTCGGTGAACTGGTTGATCAGATCCTCGAAGTCGTCCACCGTGGTGGCGTCAGGGTTGGAGGTGGAAGCGGGGCGGGATGCCGCCACACTGGTTCTGCGTGCCCTGGACTGGGTGGGACTTCTGAGGACGGGACTGAAATGAAAGAAGGGAGGCGGCCTTGTTCATGCTCATGAAGTATCAATCTGACGTCTGGAGGATCCGTGTTGGTCCTTTGAGATGGTGGAGGGGAGGTAACCATCTCTCTGTAGTATGCAACTTAGAAACAATGGTTTTCTTTCTACATCTTTGTTAATATATATATATATATATATATATAGCCCTAGCCTGGCCCTCTGTACAGCATCACCAGAATTGCAATGTTTGCTCTATTTTTGTTAATGTGGTCTCTGGTCCGCTTTGTGTTCACATGTGCAGTCTAACCACAATAGAGTTCACTTTAACCGAACCCAGGGCTAGGTTTTTAGGCGTAATCAAAATTCGATTACGCAACAAACAAACCAGACTTTCCAGACAGATGGAATGGAGTTGGACTAAACAGTTCTGGTGTGAAAGCAGCCTTGGTGTGAACTTACCTTTGTGGGACTGGCCAGGTGTCTCTGACTGCATCTCCACATGCGCCTGCCTTGATATCTTGACCCTGAATCTGGTTGAAGACAGGAACTGTCTGAATCTCGTCCCTCTGGGTGCCGGGGGTGGGCGGCACAGCAGACGTCAGCTGGACCTCTTTGTTTGAAGACTGGAAGGGGAAAATTAGAAGAGTGTCAGTGAATTCAATGGTAAAATGGCTGTATTGAGATAACGACAACTATTCTAAACACAGGAACATTCAGATATAATCACAGCCTTAAAGACAGTCATCCATCACGGACATTTCTGATGCAGCAATGACTGACTGTTTTGATTTCTAGCTTTGATGTCATTAGCATGTCCCGATACAATTTATTAGAATTTTTTTTTTCACCGGTATTATCGTGAATTATGCATAGCTCAGCCTTAAGCGGGAGCAATCTACCTGCTGAGCGGTGGTGGAGCTGTTCATGGGTTTCACAGCTGCAACAGCGGAACCCTCCACTCCTCTCTTCTTCGGAGGAGGCTTCACCTGCCCTGCAGGCTTCACCACTGATGGCTTCACATTCAGCTTAGGCCTCACTGAAACAAAATGGAAAAAAAAAAAAAAAAAAAAAAAAAAAAAAAAAAACACACACACATTAAGGGATGGAAATAGAAGAGCTTTTCTTGTGCTCATTGCTTTTCATAGTAGATTCTACACACATGTTCAGACTGCAACCAGCTTTCCGTCCACCAGAGGTCACCTCAAACTTACTTACAGAGAAGAAGACTTGTTTTGTCCAGTCAAGTAAATGATTTCTTAACATTGTTTGTACTAGTTCCATGGCATATTATTTTACTTATAATGTGGGAAAATATTTTGTTAAAAATGAAATAATCAGCAAATGGAAGTAGAAATTGTTCATCAATATTATGGAATCATTTACTGAAAACAACTTTAAATCTCACTGAAAAGTTACTTCCAAGTTAGTTCTGTCTTATTTCAGGTATATTAAAATATCTGCAGTAGGAACGAAACAAACATACTTGCTAAGATTTTGTGTTTTTGTAATATACACATCCATGTTTGGGGTTCATTAAAATTTCAGATCAACTGACTGGACTGCAGCTGCAGATGAATAAATATGATCCTCAGAAAAAATAAGACATGCCTAATAATTGTGCACACAGGAGGTATGAATATTTGTCATGTATGTCTGATCACGTTAATGATTCCTCTGTAAAACCATCGGTGACAGATCAGGATAGGAAACATATTCGTCTGTTATTTGTTTCTCCCTCCTCCCCCACCCCAACAGTTTTGAATAGTTTGATCTAAATTTAGAGGATTTGGATTAAACTCAGACCTGATCCCTCCAGGTCACGCTTGCTCAAACCAAACAGAGAAAGTCCAGCTCTTTCTCGTCTCACCTTTGCCGCTGCCTGGATGCTCCAAGGTTTTGGTCTGATTAGAGTCTGCTGGGAGTTCTGCAGGCTGACTCGACTCCCTCGTCATCTGTGCAGACGGCTGAGAGACGGTGCCTCTCGAGGTTTTGTCCAGGAAGTCTGTGGAGCTCTGCTTTGGTGAGGCTGAGAGCGGCGCTGCCACGGCAGCGGTTTTGGGGCCAGGAGAAGCCGTCCTCTTCGGAGGCGATGGTGCTCGCGGTTTTAGGGAGACGAGTTTCCGAAATGAGACTCTGGAAGGCGGCGGGGGCTCTGCCGCCGGGGCCTGATGGGTCGTGGCAGGGGTCTTCCTCTTGAGGGCGCTGCTGGCGCTCTGCTTCTGGGACGAATCGGCCTCGGCGGGGCTTTTGGCCTGCCCCTCCTGCTCCTGTCTGCGGAGGCGTTTCTCCTGCATGATCTCCTCAAACGTCTTCACCTTGATGACGGAGGCCTGCACAGACGGGACGTTTTCCGTTACTTCACGCCTGTCAGAGCAGCAGCCAATCAGACAAAGGCGCTGAAGGACAAGACATACCTGAGCAGGAGCTGATGCAGCTTTCGCCGGCCTCTCTGCTGTTTCAGCGCTCCTTTCAGCCGCCGGGTTGCTTTCTATCACACAGGAGAAGACGTGACAAAATCAGCTGGAATTATTCTCCATATCTGCCACATTTTCATTCTGGATCATATTAAGATCACAAATGTTCTTAAAGGGTCGGTTGTACCACGACATATTGATAAAACCATTAAAATATTGTTAAAATATTAATAAAAAGCTGTCTCTGCATTCAGTAAGTTCCTCTTAAAGTGAAATAGTATAGATGGGCAACTCAAATGCCAAGTTTCTCATCAAAACATCAACCATTTAACATTTAAAACTTACATCACATGGACCAAAATATAAAGTTATGTGGAAAGACTGAAATTAAAATAAAATGCATATCAAAATCAGGCAAAAGACAACATTTAACAAATCAGGTTCTTTCAACTCTGAAACTTTAACAAAAAGTGTGTCTGTTTCATCAAAACATGTTTGATCTTCATTCGGTGAATGAAGAATTCAGAAATCGTACTCAAATAAGAGCAGCAATATGTCATAATAAAATAACTAAGGTAAAAGTCAAATGTACAGCATAGGAAAAATACTCCTAAAAGTTCATTTTTTCAAACATGTTACTGATTGTGTGAATTTCTGTGAAATTCCACAAAAATAGAGGGACTGACTTCCGTAATTTGGCAGTAAATAGATAAGAATGGCTTTTATCCGACTAATAAAGTACTACGTATGCACACAAATGCTATCCTGAGGACCCGCTTTGTGTTTCTTACGTTGGGTTGGGGGCTTCTTGACCCGCAGCAGATGTGGCCTCTTTGGGGCGCTGTGCTCGGAGTCGGGGCTGTCGGTGGTCTGCTGGGCCTGGACCCTGGCTGCCTTCTCCCTGCGGATCTCCTCCAGGGTCTTCACTCTCACCTTCTCCACGTCAGCGGCGTCCGTCGGCCCCGGGCCCTTGGCTGGAGCCTTCTCCTCCGGGTGCTCTGCCGTCATCAGGTTGGGGTTCTGGTTCTGTTCTTCCTCCTGCTTCATCTTCTTCTCTCGAATGACCTCAGAGAAGGTTTTGACGTGGCCGATGGGGGCGTCTGTTAGAGTGATGGATCTCTTGGTCGCCTTGGCGGCCCTGACCAGATCTGGTTTGGTGGTTTCCGCTGCGTCGGCTGCAGGAACATCCTTCTGGCTGCCGGCCTTGGCCGCTTTGGCCTGTCTGATCTCGTCTAGAGTTTTGATGCGGATCCGATCGGGAGCTTTGGTTGACGCTGGGTGGGCCTCAGCTGGAGAAACATGGGAAGGGTTTGTAACTTCCAACATGAGTAAGAAGAGAAGTGCTGCCTCTAGTCAGCGCTCTCACCTGCATGAGCACCTCTGATTGGAGGAACCAGCCCAAGTCTTTCTTTGATCGGCTTAAAGGCTGAAGAAGAAAAAAAGCGTTTGTTGATCTGACCTCAACCTGTGTGACATGATGCCACAGGAAGAATATTAGTAATCTGACTGAATCAGCAGGATTTGCAGTAAGGAAGCACAGACTGCTTGCTTGTTTTTAGCTTGACCTCTGACTGCTCCTTTTGTATGCAGGTTCAACTTCCTCAAAATATTGTAAAAAGAATTAAATGATGCTGGTAGTGATTACTAGAAGGCAACGTGAATAAGCCGAAACCAGCAAAAAAAACATGTCTGAGCTTTAAAACACGTGACAAACAGAACTTTTTCAGACACCTCAACCAGTGCGTTTCCCCGCTCACCTTTCTGAGTGTTGACCGGCGGCTGCTCTTCATCAACAATTCTGCCCAAACGCTCAGCCAGACTCTTCTTTATTGTAATCTGTCCCCCACTCTGAAAATCTGAAGCAGAACCAGACCAGGAGCTTCAGAATGGAACCAGCACCACATGAAACAGGAAGCATCATCATCATCAGCAGCAGCAGGAGCTCCAAACCCACCTGCAGGGGGCACCCTTCGCCCGAGCCGTTCAGCCACGCTGCCTCTGGGTCGCTCAGGCTCTTCACAAACAACAGCGTCTGATATTAAACACACAGCGGAAAATTACTGATCTGATTGCAAGTGGTTCTCTACCTGCTCTTGCTTGGAATTTACAGTGATATGCAAATGGTGACAGACAGGAGAATTATCCGAGGCTGAAGTAACTGCTGATGGTTCCAGGGTAAAAGCTGACTCACCTCCAAACTGTGAGTGGGCGGGCCGGTACGATGCCAGGCAGTTCTCCGTCTCTCCGTTGGTGGAGGTGTTGGCGCTCTGGAGGGGGTAACCAGCCCGCCTCATGCTGGACTTCAGGGCCTTCCTCAGCCGGATCTCCTCCAAGGTGCTCACGCCAAAGTTCAGCGGCTCTCCTGGACAAAACACGACCGTCGTGACCTTTCCCGGACCTTCAGCCGTCGGGTGAGAGCTGCGGAGCTTGGTCTCACCTGATTTAGCCAACTTCCTCGGTGAAGGGCCGACCTTGCCATCCTCTCCCTCCTCCGAGAACTGGTCTGAAACGCAGAGCCGAGCGGTCAGAATCAGAGCAGGAAGACATTGTTTAACCCTTGTGAGATCTTAACATTCTGTTTACTCCCCTTGTCCTGCGGGTCAAACATGACCCACCCTAACAAAAAAAAACCCAAATTAAGAGGCTTCCTTGAATTTTGAAATCCAAAATCTATTTTTGCATGATGAAACGATCTGTTATTCATCAATTCAACTTAATTTTACTCATTTTTATCATGTATTTTTTGTTACACAACAGAGAAAGAAGTTCAACAGTATTACACTTTTCGTTTTACAACAAACCAACTGTCATAAATTTTCTTTTACACAGTAAAGATTTATTATTGTAATTATATAAATGTGAAGTAATGACTGCTGATTTAAGGCACCTTTTTATACTGAGTCTGTTTTTAATCATGTCTGAATTTGTTTTTGTTGTTGAGTTGGGAGCTTGTGTGATGTGAGGGGTCAGCTGCAGGTGCAGGTCAAATACAAGTTCAATTCATACATCAATCCAGCTTATTTGATGTATGTGTGTGGGTGAATATGCGGGTGTGTAGGTGTGTGTGTATGTATTAGAGACAGTTCCTGTGTGACCTTCAAACTTTTTTCTGGTTAAATGGTTTTAAAATTCACGGGTCAGAAATGACCCATAAGACTATCCTTGTACCCTAGTGGTGTATGGCCTAAATGGAAACATAAACAAAAACAAAGTATCACTTTTTCTAATAATGGGGTCAATTTAGGAAAAGTCATAAAATTTCAAGTTGGAAAAAGATCGTTTAGGGTTAATTTTTTCTACAACTAAACATGCTAGTGGGTCACCTTTGACTCACTAGCATGACAACACAGGAGTTAAAAGAGATTAATAGAGTAGTTAAAGATGATGATGTTAGTTCACAACAAAACAAACCACTATTTTATGCTACGTATGAATAGACCGATTCTCTATTTGCCAAACAGAGCAAATATAGAACCAGTCTGCAGGACTGGTTTAACAGAGAGGCTGTCCAAACAAAACCAGTCACCCAGTCAGTCCAACCAGTCAGTCCACTGAACTGGATGGTGTGTGTTCAGTCATCCAGAAGGTGAAATGGACCTAAATGGACTGATGTTTATGGAAACTCTTCCGAAGAGTCACGTACTGCCGATTGTCAGGCCTCTGCGACATAAACTAGAAGCAGAAGGTTCTCGAATTATTGGAAAAGAAATCCACCAATGTTACTGTGGATCCATCATCCCAAGAAGTCACATCATTACTGTTGATAAAATTCTTTAGATTGTGCTTGCTAAAACCACACCTGGATGTTAACTTTTCTAAACCTAAAGAATAAAAAACCAAGTCAGGATATTCTGAACCGTAATACTCGTTAATCCTTTCCCACCTAACAGGACGTTTTTGTACCTTGTCTCTGTAGATGTGGTGTTGGGATCAATTTATTTTAATTTCTTTGGTAGGAACAGTATAAGTTGGTTAACATTTCTGTAAATGCGACAAATTTAGCCAACGACACAAAAACAAGGTTAAAATAGCTTTACTACACAAATTTTGTCTATAAATGCAAACAATAAAGAACAAATAGTGAACTGAACTTAAGACAGCTGGGGCTCACCTTCTTCATCCTCGTCATCATCTGCTGGATTAATCACCACGGGTGGATGTGTGGGGCTTGGTACCGGCTCCTGTGTGTCCGTCTTGATGACCCCTCGGAGCTGAGGGTTGGCTGCATTGGGTGGAGCGGCAGCTGGCGGCGGCGCCGGCTCCTCGTGCGGCGGCTCCTCGCTTTTGGTCAGAACTGGGAAAACAACGGCCGTCAACTTCAAGAGCAGTATGTTTCTTTAGGTCATACTGGTGGGAAGAAATTCTAGCTTACCTTTATCAGGAGGGACAAAGACGCCCTCTATGTAGCGGGGCCTCTCATGGAAGAAGGCACAGTGTGGCTTCTGGCAACCAGCAGGCTGGTTCTCCCAATAACAGGGAATTTCCTTCCTATTTTTCTGTTTTGGATCACACACAAACGCACTATCAGCAGATGAGATCTTTGTTTGGGGTTACTTTAACGTTTCTTCTAATATAATCCAAACTACAGAAGCCAATAACCCTGAATCTGTGTTGTAGGAAAACCTGGAGTCTGAAACCAAACATGCGATCCGACTCCAGCTGGAGAGAAGGAAGTAATGTTTCCTACATTGCCGCTTCCTGTGCACAGGTTTCACAGGAAGCGGCTTCTCTTTCCTCCCTAGTTGGGCCGTGGCTTCATCATCTTCACTTCCATTTATTCACTACAGAGATTCTGACGCAATTAATCACTTTTATTTTGACACATGGTTTTGGTAGGCCTGTAAATCTGACCCACAAGCGACAACCATCATTAGTCTGATGGTTCAAGAATCTAAATAACAGACAATAACCTTTGTTATTGAGCTCATATGTCTATTTATTCAATAATTTAGTAGCGAAACAGTTTTTGAAAATATTGCTTATTTTGCCAATAAGCAATATTGACAAAATATTGCTTATATTGTCAATATACTATTTTTATTATTATAATATAAAATTGGTGAAGCTAATGGTGAAGCTATTGGAGCCTAATGTAGAATCTGAGTGTTATCTATTTATTCAATAACTTAGCAGCAATGTTTATGTCACTGATATGTAGTTTTCTATTAAAATGCAATTAAATTATTAGTTAACTTGATTAAAAGTCTTCATTGGCTCTCAGCACTAATTCAAAGTCATTAAACAAATTAAATCTGACGCACAAGATTTCAAAGATTTAAAACGGAAACCTGAATGAAAAAACAGGGATGGCTAAACCAGGCTTACTGTGATCTCCATGTGGCGAAACTTGCAGACGGTACGGAAGCAGCGTCCTTCCTGCCACAGGTTGCAGACAGTCTCGTTGCCCATAGCAGCCTCACAGTGTCGGAATGGGCAGCTGTCACCCTGTTCAGTAAAAAAAAAAAAAAAAAAAAAAAAAAAAAAACAAAGCTCACTTTCTCTGCTCTCATTGCAAGTCAGCATCAAAACAAAGGATGAAAGTGCAGAGTGCATCAGAGGTCTCTGGTCTTACTTTAGTGCAGGTAGAGTAGTAGAAGAAGTAGCAGTCGTCTCCATGGTTGGTCATAGTAATACGTGATGAGGCTTAAGAGGCGGCAGTGACCCAGCAGCTGGTTCCCTTCTGAAACGATCGAGACTCTCCCTGAAATCACAAAGGAAAAAAAAAAAAGAAAAATGACTTCCTCATTACTTCTATTCCCATTATGCATCAGACCAGTCACGTAATGAACCCAGAAGCAATCCGCCTTTTTATAAGTTTTAACCACAACTGAGCTATTATACATTTGGAATTATTAGCCCAGTTTTTGGCCATGTTTTCCCATTAATGAGCTGTTGGTGTTAAACCTTAGACTGTTCAAAGTTTGCTTTTTAATGGTTAGAATTCAGACAATCTATTTTCCTGTTTACATTTTAGTTACTAAACAGCCCATAAGCATGTCTGCTGCAGGACTGATGTTTCATAACTATCATATTTTAACTGCATAGAATTTTTGTCATATTTTACAGTTGCTCTTATTTCAGTGTTTTTACATCCCAATTTACTTTTTTATTATATTCAATCAAGCTGAATTGCATCATAATTTGCTAGAAGACAACATATTGAATCGCAGCGAATCAAATCGTAGCAAATCTGGGTTTACTCTTCATGTATATTTAACTAATCAGATTGTTGCAATCGTAGGAAGTTACTTATCGTGTGGGCTACAAATCAAGAGATGCACAACCCCAACATAGCCAGGCATTTAGGCCAGAGAACATCTCTCAACAGAACTTAAGTTTTAGTTTTTGCAATTCTGCCGACATCCATCAGCTACAACTGACATTTGGCCCCCACTTTACCTGAGGTGCCTGTGCTGGTGCCTTCCTCTTGAGTGCACTGCTGGTACGGGGTCTCCGCAATTATATGGAGTCCTGAAGGAACACTTGATCCATGAGATAAGAGAAAAAGTGGGGTAGGTCGCCCAGAAAAACTCGTCTTCCTATGTGATCCCTGGTCTCAAGCGATGTGAGACATCTGTATCTCAGCCAGACTGCTAAACAGGACCCACAGAGGGTGCAATAGTCCTTTTTTTTTTTTTTTTTTTTTTTTTTTTTGGGGGGGGGGGGAAGAGTATGAATAAATGAAGTGACTAATCGAGGAAATACATAGGGGGAATTAATCAGCCAGACGAATGGAAAGGACAAAAAAACCTTTCAACTCAAGTGGCAAAAGTTGGGTTGATGTGTAGCCAAAAAATTAAAAATAAAAAATAAAAATCTTCAGGGTCTTCTTGTGCCTGGGAGCATTTTGTTGTCGGTGTGGCAATATATATATAAAAAAAATGGGAGAGAAATCTGGGCTTCTAGTGATTTTCAGCTGTTGCTTAACAACGCTGAAATGGAGTCTTCTGCCTACGGATTGTGATGGGTACAAACTATCCACATCCAGAGCTCCCCAGAGAGGGTCGAGACGGCTGGCTCTAAACCTACAAATCAATCAAAAACACTTCCCAACAAACTGAAAGTGGGTTAATATGAGAGAAAGAGAGAGAAGGGAGAGAGAGAGAGAGACAGCACAAACAGCTGGAACATTTCAACACAAAGGGTACATTTATAGCAGAAATACACTCTTTGATATTGACTCTAGGGTATAGCAGTATTTGACAAAAACCAAGGTACAGATGCTAAGACAGGCTGCAGCTCTGTTGAATGTTTTACTTTGTGTACGTTTTGCTGCTTAGGAGCCTCCATTTTACGCTGTAGATCAGCCTGAACAGGTTTGGCCTTGTGGTTCACATCTTCACTAATTAGAAGCCTTTCCCATTATGTTGCCCCTCAAACCGTTTTGTACTAATGTATCAGTTTATGTCTCAAGAGAGCTAAGGATACTGATAAAAACAGACACGAAGGACAATAGAAAAAGCCACTCTTTTTTCCCCCCCCACTAACTGTGGTTCTGATCACCACCATACAGATCAGTTGACTAAAACTGATCCCCGACCAAACCAAACCAAAGCAGCTCTGAACGAACTCCAGCCTGCAGATGTTCATTATGCTGGAAGAGCTCAAGATGTTCTTCCCGTGAAAACTCCCCGGGTTTACGGCGCGCCTTCCTCGTTCTGCCTCTCAAAGCAACATTTCTACTCACACCGGATTAGCATCAGGGAGGGAACATTTGCTTCAGTACCTTGCCCAGTTGCACTTGGGTACATGGCGAGGCCAGCTGGGTCACAGCCGCCCCACTTTGGTGAAAACAACCAAAGTTTACAAACAGACAAAGTGAAGAAAGCGATGACATACTTACTCTAAAGTGTGCACAATAGCTTAAAGCTAGCTGGAACGAGCTACGAGCGATCCCCCCGGTAGTGATGGAAATTTGACTATCACATAAATGTAATGAACTGATCACGACTCTTTAATGTTAGCAAAGAACTAGAAGCACGGATAGCGAACTATTCTTAATACTTCTCACGGGTTTGTACGACAGAACTTATTTTAGCACATGCTACATAACACAGGCCGAGACCTTCGCCTGAGCTAAAATGTTAAGATGGCTCTTTATGTCGTAATTACCGGAGAATGTACTCTCCCGCTTCAACGTTTTCCAAATAACAACAGTAAGCATATAAACACGATGTATGATGTTAATTACCAGTTGTTTTTTTAAGAAAAAAGATATTTTTAAAAGTTTTGAAACACGAGAGTTGTGGTCCCGGGTCGCTCAGGTCCGAAGATGTACGGAGACAAAATCAAAATGGCGGCTGCAGGCTCTGCTCATATGTTGCGTTCATGCAACGAGGGAACATCAGATATTTAACTACTGTAAGCTTGACCGCCGGTGCTCTGTGCAACTCCGAAATATTTAAGCAAAGTTTAAAACATAACAACTGAAATAGAAAATTTTGAATTCTGTGGGAAAAAATATTTTATATTTCGAGTTGTTAGTTTGAATGGTTTTGTTGTTTTGAAAGGTTGGGTCTTTTCTTCTTTTTTTTTTTTGCTGTGACACTCAAATTACACAACAGCTACTCTGGTTTTTTCCAGAAGGGGTAGAGTACCCAGAAATAGTCCCCAAGTTAGGGGGACTATTCTGTAAAAAGTAGCCATCCAAGAAATTCTTCAAATAAGAGTTAAAAAAAAGTGTTTCGTTAGAGCTCTGAGAAACTGGTCATGACATTAGATTTACTCTTACAATGACGTTTTCAAAGAGGACAAAAATAAATAAAAAAAAAAAGTGAAGTGAAAATTCTGTTAAACTGAAATAACACAAATATTACGAACAAATAACATGATTGTAGAAACGTTCGGGTAGATTAGAGTTGTGTAAAGATGATACTAATGTTCAGTGGCAAAAACAAACAAAAAACAAAACAAAAAACAGCCCGCGTATCCTGCTTCTTTTTCCACTCGCCGTCACTTCTTGCTGGGAAAATGCAACGGTAAAAGGAAAAGGAGCGGAGCCAAAAAAAAAAAAACGGAACTTGTGTAGATTTTATTGTGGTGGGTTTGACAGCCGTTGGCTGGTTGAGTGAGGTTTGACAGTAGCTTGCTGTTTCATCGTATGTCGGTTCGAATACTCAGAAAGCTGCTCTAAGTTTGCTAAGTAGCTTAAGTGACACTATTAAAATTTACTTGACGACAGTTTGCTCCTAACCGTCCCTATGGCGTCTGTTCAGGTGGGTAAGTTGTAGCAGTGGAGAAGCGTTAGCATCTCACTAACATTGGCTTAGCTAACTTTATGCAGATAGAGCTCGTTGTTTCAATTCCACAAACAGTAGCTGGCAGAATGCCGTAACAAACCGTGTTATTCTTGTGCCGTCAACTAATTTAGTTCTTTTCTGTTCCGGACTTTGTGTCGAGCAGAGTTTGGTGTCTGGGTTCTCTCTGGACCTGGGACCACTGAAAGAACCTCTCGGATTTATTCGTGTCTTGGAATGGGTGAGTAAAGCCACAAAACAACAACGGAGAGCTGAGGAATACTTTTCGAGCAAACACACACACTCCAAACAAACAAAGCCGTCCCGTGGCTTTGTTTGAGTTCATGCTAAAGAGTTCAAATTTAACGCAGTTTATTTTCTAATTTTGCGAGATGCGTCCAAGCTAAATGAGGTCGCATGTCTCCCTCATTCACAGATGCAATGGCTTTATGCGACGCTAAGAAGCACTGCTTTTCTTTTAGATTCGTAGGGCGACAGAAGGGTGATGGGCGTGTTGTCCACTGACACAAATCTGTTGAAATCAAAAGTAGATGCCCGAGATTGCATTTTGTGAAACCGGGCGTGATGAATGAATGAATGAATGAATGAATGAATGAATGAATGAATGAATG
>VMRN01000010.1:9496163-9572074 GCA_010277015.1 Poeciliopsis turrubarensis | reverse complement strand
ATGAATGAATGAATGAATGAATGAATGAATGAATGAATGAATGAATGAATGTCTTCTGCAGAGAATCTCATTGCCTGAGTGCATGTGTGTTGCATGCTTGAGAGACTTTATGTCTGCTAAGACACACCAGCTCAGGGGCACCAGGCTGCTGTATTTTCTGGGTATACACCACTACGTAATTTAACTTTACAACCGATAGCACTGTGTGTGTTGAAGGTGTGGGCATCGGTGTCCTGTTGCTGATTAACATTGCTTTGGAGACAGAGGTGGGCAATAACTGGTTACATTTACTCAGTAGTTTCCTTGACATTCATATTGTATTCATCATGCACATCTGAGAAGTATATAAAAAATAGAATAAAATAAAATGTTTTTTTGTTTTAGCCGTGTTAATGGATTCTGTTGTTTAAAGTCAGCAGCCAGTATTTCAATAAGTCATCATTATGTTGGTTTTTTTATTCAGGTCGTCTCTTTTCAGGTGTATTAGCGCAATATGCAGTTCCCACTTGCATATCAATATGCAAGTGGGAACTTGCATTGCAGTAAATCATATCCATTGAACTACTTATTTGCTTCACAACTCAGAGTACTATTCAAACTCGGATGTAACAAAAACACTATTCTGGAGAAAATTAGCCCTTTAAAGCAACAAAAACGGACCAATACCTTGTCGATGTACGAACAACCAAATCTGAATAATGTTCCACGAGAAACAAACTAAGTTGGGTTCTGTGTCTAGTCAGACTCTTAATTAAATAATCAGTTTTTTATTATTTTTGTATATTCACAAATGAAACTGTAAAATTTTTTCTGGAAAAAGAAACAAAACAACAAGCCCGGACTTTTATACATTTGTTATCGTGATAAAATTTGTCATAATAACAAATTTTGCTGGACAGTGAATTGTTCCAGAAGTTATTGCGATAACAAATTGATAATATTGTTGTTTTGGGACCATTTTCAAGTATAGTAATAACGGCATAATAATGCAAGAACACATTCTCAAGGATCAATATATTCTAAATTCTAATTAACATTTATCTCTGGAACCGGAAGTTAAATAAAATATCAAATAAAATGAATTTTGAAGTCTTTGTCATGAAAAATCTTCAAATAAAAAAAAGGGCTAGTTGAGACCAAAGCACCAAACTTAAGACTTCTAACATCTAGTTTTTGGTAGAAAGAGAGGACGAAAAGAGAAACAATAAATCATACGAATAGAAATTGGGTTGTTTTAATTTATGATGTGATGAATTGATTTATCGATGATTGTGACATGCCTAAGTATATGTGCTGACTATTTTCTTTAGATGGCATGTATTAACGCTTTGTTAGCGTTACAGTCTGTTGGACTATGTGGTTTTTCCAGACTTTCTTGAATTTGGCAGATTCTAATCTGACAGGAAAAAGTCAACTTTTTCAATATATTCATGTTCAGCATTTCTTCAACCCAGTCTGCCCAGTAAGGGGTCTATGTTTTCAGTTGTTTCTTAGTAATTGCTCTTTTACTCGCCATGAAACATTAACATATCTCCTGAACTTGTTAATCTTTCATTTGCCCTCCCAGCATATGAGAAGTCAAATATGAAGGGAAATTTCACCTTCAAGATGTGATTCAGCAGACTCAGTTTTTCTGATTGTTTCAGTTTTTCCTATCGTAACTCAGTAATACAATTTGGGCAGTGGTCAGGGGGGTTCTGTTTTACTTCAGCTGCCCTAAAACTTGGGCAAAGACGACGGGTAAAAGTTATCAATATAGCCAATGGAACCCAAGTGTCGGAAGGTGACCACAGGTTCCCACGAATACTAGAGACCAACTTTAAAAATGTTTTAAAACTTCCCATTTTGTTAGTTCAAACGCCAAATATGCATTAATGTGGTGAGTGGAAACCACCTTAGCACCACAGCAAAAATGAATATCTTAGTCTCTGTTCTTGTGGGGTACAACCAATCAGCATCATAGAAAATGAATGGTGCTCCTGGACTGACTGCTTTGCAATATTTCAGAGAAGATCAACAAAATCATTTCTGCAAATTCTTAATTACATTCCACAGAAAAATCTGTGAATGGAAGGGGTTTCTCTGGATCAGTCGTTGGTGGCTTACCCTCAGAGCAAACTTGCCAGATACAGAATTGATAATTGGTTAAACTGTGTTGTTTTTGTTGTCATACATGAAAATTATTATTTATTAACATTTTATTTGTTGATCTTTTCCTAGTCACTTGTCAGCCTGCTACCTGTACCTGTGTCAACCTCAGCGAATTGAGTTAAACTTTAACTCGATGCAAAGATTGACACGGTTAGCTTACCACCTGCCACTGAATAATCTCGCAAAGAAACTGAAAGCAAACGGAGACGTAACGATGGTCAGGATGTGCCGTACTTGGCTAGAACGGAGAAATGAGCTCTTTTCCTGAATGCTTCGAGGACAGCATTTCTCTGACGGGGACGTTTCATTCTTTACAAGAGCCGAAGTTCAAAAGTGTCAGGCAGCCTTCACAGGTCCCTCCTACCGCAGCACACCCACCTCATGTTTCTCAGACACCACTCAAGAAAAAAAAAGAAAAAAAACTCTTTTTGCCCAGAATAAGTGCCAAGAAAAAACAGAATGAACGTTTACTCTTTTACTAAGTTGGCAGTTTGCCGTGTGCCACTGGAATATTAGTGCTGAAGGTTTCAATTGGTAAAATGTTACAACTGACACTGCTGCGTTGGATTAGGTTAAAACAGTGTGGGTGATTTTTATTTAATGTAAAATAAAAAAAGATAAGAAGTGTTAGTTTTAGGACATATACATCATCTGAATCCAGTCTGCTTTACCTTTACCTTACTAAATGCTGTGTAGCCAACCAAAGATTGAAAAATGAAGATTGAGCCCTTTCTAAACTCCTGGTCCTCATCAGTGTTCAGTCTGATCTTCATGCTTTCTTCCTGCACACCTCCAGTGAAAATGAAATGTGCACAGTCTCTTTCTGATCACAGCAGTTGTAATTAACTTTTATACGTTTTTCCACTGACCTCGTCTACACAGCACCATAAACCTGGCAACGCCAGAGAACAGCAGAGAATAAAGACGGTTTATCACAGCTAGATATGGATCAAAGGTTGACGGAAAGTTTATCAATGTGATATTTGGAGCAAAGTTTGTTGTTGAAAAGTTTGTCATTTTTTTGCAAGAGAATGACTATTTTCATTTATTCATCTTTCTATTTTTTATGACAAGACAAAGGGCAACTGCACCACTTTTCTTTCTGTGGTTTTTCAGAATGACTGATTAAATGAATGTAGTCCATTGATGCCGGTAGAAATTATTTCTAAAGTAGCTGCCTGAAATGACCTTTGCTGTGACCTGACGCTGTTTACTTAAACAAAAGAAAACTAAATCTCGGAATATGGTTGTACCACTAGGAAAGTGAACATGTCAAAAGGACACTACAATACACTGCAATGAAAATAAACCTGTCAACACTTGAATGTGAAATAACTATGTTTATATAGAGATTAAAATTATTCTAATGTAAAAGTTTCACAGCTAAATTTAACTTCTTGAATTGGACAATGTTGGTTAAAAACTGCACTTCTTTTTCCTTTTCTAATATTTTCATAGTGAGTAGGATCACAATCAGCCAGTGAAAATGCTCTCACAAAAAGCATTTTTCAAGAAAGAGTGACCCAGGTCTTGTTGTCCCTTCGATAAGATTCTTCCCAGGCCAAGAAACCGAAAGTGTGTATCTCTTTGATTTTTGACCTTTGTCGCCTTCATTTCTCAGGTTAGGTTTGCTGCATGTCAGCTTCCGTTGACCAAGTCTTTAGGGTTAAGAGTGTTTGAATGTACAGTTTTAAAGCACATTTTGGACCTCTTCGTATCATGTGTCCAAACTACCAGATAGTCACTATCTGCGCTGCAGCCTTCAAGCATGGACATTAGCCAGTAGCAGGAGCGTTTATCCCGTCAGGCATCGAGGGCTCTGGTTATTTTTGCTTTCTGTTGCCACATCCCCATGATGTGTTCTTTATAAATATAGGTTGTTGTATAAAATACTTTAGAACTTGCCTTACAGCCTTGTGACTGGCTGCTCTGTCCTATTTATGCTGCCACTCCCTGACCAGGAAATGGAGTCTGGAATGTGTTGGGCTTTGGAAGCCTGAAGTGGACACAGGGGTTATGCAGAGGGGGAACCCCCTCTGCATAACCCCGATAGAGGTTGCAAGGTGGGCCAAACACCGGCTGAGATGAAAGCTGAAAATATTATGGAGATAAATATAAATCTTACAAATTTATGCACCATTTATATTGGGTACCATCTATTATATTATTTTATTTGAGTCTTTGTTTGCCTAAGTTGTCCAAGTGAAGTTGGAACATCTCCATGGAATTTCAGATGTTGGCTTTGGTAGGTATAGTTAAACAAACGCTATTATTCTCTAGGAGAACGTGAAGATAACAGCATAACATCCTTATTGGAAGGTTTGCACTGGAGGAATGGTATCAGATCGTAAACTGTTGCTCAAGATGAATGTGCGCATTCCGATCTCGCAGTTTATGAAATATAAGGTTAAGTTCTTGACATTACAACAATCAAACCCTTTATAAATGATCCTAGTGCAAATATCTTAGTGCAGTTGAAAAAAAAGACAAAACTAACTTACAGATAAGCTTGTTTTAAATAATTCCTTAATGTTGACTAAAACATACGAGCTCCATTTTTAGATAAATTTATTTACAACAAGACAATTTCCCATGTTATAAGTTAAATAACCTGCCACTGTTCAAGCTCAGACCAGCTTCACACTGTACTGTACAATCACTTTTTGTCACAGGTTAAAGGAAGTGCTCTTGCTTAGCCCCATTCTTTCTCCTCTTCCTGCTTGTGTCCGTCTGTGTCAGCATACTCAGCAATATCAGCTTACCCCCCGAACAACCCCACCCTGTTCTGCTGGCTTTGGTTTTTCCACTCTTCAGAGTTGTCCCACCTCCCACGAATCGGATGCAAGTTCAGTCCAATTTCGTAACGTCGGTTTGATCCGCTATGAAAAATGAACACGTTTTAAAATGCTGTTTCTCAAAGGCTTTCTGAGTCATGGATTGTGATTCAATCCTCCATCCTGAGGATGAGTAGGGTTGCCTGGGGTGAGTGGAGAGGAAACTCTCCCACAGACTTTTTGACAATAAATATGTTTTTTAGTATTAAAAATAAGATGACTTTGAATTGTTGTCTTGTGATTGAAAACTACAGTCCTTTGCAGGAACAGCCCTAGCAGTTTCATAGCCTCGCCATAGGTCAGTATTGATTAAAAAGAAGTAGAGCGCATTGACTGCTAATGTAGGAGTTCTGGTTTTATTCCCCCTCATGAAAAGGGCTTCTCCATGATGCCCTTTATGATTGTCAAATGCAGATAAATATGGATAAACACAGTATCTGTTTTTATTGTAAAATATTGTGAAAGCCACCATTTTGACTCAAATAAAACTGTGACCATCATACCAGATGGTGATGCCGGTCTAGTCTGGGTTTGTGTTGCTGTTGGCTTGATTAAATAAAATGTGTGGAAGAATGATGTGACAGCAGCAGGGTGATTATTCTCCCTGGAAGCTCAAACACAAGATTGGAAGAAAAAAAAAAAGTGTTTTTTATTGATCAAATAAGAGAAGCATCATGAGATCTGTCTGATACGAAAACTCTTAAAGGCCGTTGTGTTCAGCAACAGTTACACATTGTTCTTTGTGTCACATTATGATTTCTTTTTAAGCAGAATATTTTAGTTTTCTTTCTTTCTTTCTTTTTTTTTTCTGTTTTTCTAGGTTTTTGCTATCTTTGCGTTTGCCACCACCGGAGGTTACTCTGGAAAAACCACCATAAAGGTCACCTGTGAACCGCCAGTGGGTACACATGATGTCACAGCTGTGTTCGGCTACCCGTTCAGGTATTGGAGAGAACTAGTGTTTCCTATAATAATCATCTATGCTACAGCATTTTGCAAATGATCACACAACCACCAGCATTGACACATGCTAAACTAAAAATTCACGTTCTTGCTGGATCTGAAGTTGTCTGATTTTCTGATCAAAGTAAGCAGGTTTAATGCCAGTCTGTGTCCTATGCTAAGGACAGCTTGTAGAGAGTCTGGTGGAAGCATATCCTCTGCTCAGATGAGTCGAAACGGGAGCTCTTTGCCCGTAGACATTGCTTCTGATTGCAGAAAGAATAGAGAGGAGCAGAACCCAAACCACACTTTCTGAAATTCTTTCAAAGTTGACATAATTGTTTCTCTCTTGTTGCTCTCCATGGAAAGTCCACTAACAGAGGTAAGAAAATGATTTCAACCATTAAACAACTTCAGTCACAGCAGCAGGTTAAAGATTTCTGTCTCTTTTTTTTTTTTCACCGTCAGATTGGGAGCCCATTCATTTGTGATTGCTTGTAACGACACTCCAAACATCAGACACCTCCAGGGTGACTTCTCCCCCTCTGCGGAGTTCTATGTCTGCGTTGGTGTGTTTGCGTTCCTTTACTGCACCGCGACTCTGATCCTCTACTTTGGCTACCAGAGTGTCTACCGTCAGACCAGCCGTGGGCCCATCATTGTAAGGAGACGTCCTGGTCTCAGCAGTCATGGTTTCCCATCCAATCCCTATTGCTGAATTGTACTTTCTGTCCAAATCAACATTCTCTGGTGCAGATATTTTTACTAAACCATAATTGCTGCTCTTAATGCATGCGACGCAGGGTTCGCTCCAATGTATTGTAAGCCTGGTGGGCCTCCAGGCTTTACTTGGGGTTAAAAATCCAAGTTAGCATAAAGGCAGCACAACAGGCTGCTTTTTGATGGATATTTTAGCTGATTTTCAGCACATATTCAGATAAATAAGCTATTTTAATGCCCATGCTGTCTAAACAAATTATTTTCTTTGTTCTGAATAGAAGTTGAAATTACTTTTTTGCAAATGAGTCGACAGTGTCTCATTCATCTACCCTGATTGCACACTGGTTTGTACATGCTTATGTGAATGCAAAACCTGCTGAGCTTGACTTGTTCTTTCTGCAAGGACCTGGTGGTGACTGTGCTCTTTGCCTTCCTGTGGCTCGTGTCCTCCTCAGCTTGGGGCAAAGGCCTGACTGATGTCAAGTGGGCAACCAACCCCACCAACATAGCATCGACATGTAAAGATTGTGAAGCCGGAGAATATCCGTCCATGGGCCGCCTGAATGCTTCAGTGGTAAGTTTTGATGAAGTTAGGTAGTGCAGGATCCTTTAACGTCTATCATTCAGATTTCTTAACAAGTAGAAGAAGTTGGAAACCCTGGTAGTTCTGGTAGGCTTTCAGGTATTTGTTACTGCAGTACGACAGACACAGGAGAATTTATGTTAGAACTTTAAACCCAAGTTTGAAGCGAGTCATCTAGTATCCCAAGCTCCCCTTCAGTCAAGTTGATCTTTGCTGGGTCTTTCACTGAAGTCATAGTGAGAACACAGCCAGGTGGGAAGACATAACTCAAAACATGTTCAGTTGGGAGCATAACCACTGTGAAACATTTCGAGGCTATCGATTCATTGGTACAAAAACTGCTTCATAATGCGTATAGATCTCTGCTGCCAAGATGAACACAGAACTGTGGTAGTGGCATTCATTTAAACTCTGGTAGCTGCACTGTGCTGCCCATCCGACTCAGTTGTGATTATATGTTCCAATCACATCTGTTCACACTGTTGATGTGTGAATGTCCTCCCTTCCAATGGGTGTGACCAGTTTCTCAAGCGTCACAAACGTATTAATGTTGTGAAGAGAAAAAATGGCTTTCCTGTCCCTCCCTGTATTTCCTGGAAGCTCCAGCAAGATATTGAGATATTCTATAGTGAGACTTTCTGGGGATACGGATTAAAATTTGAGACAGTGGTTTAGATTAATATAGGAGGGCTTGGTATCATTAAGAACGTCACAATTAAATTTGATTTCAGTTCTTTGGGTCGCAATTCGATTCAATATTGCTTTAAATACCAGTCCTGATAGTATTGGCTTCAGGACTGGTATTGTCCTGATGCCAATACCAGTCAAGAGCTTGTACTCATAAAAGCATTTCGATACTCCAAATGATTTTATCCCGAGTTTCGGGTCAGGCTACAGATCTAAATTCTTGTGATTCTTGTACTTTATTAAAACTGAAGTAAAGTGTATGTAAATGTAAATAATTATCCTTTTCTTGTGGAAACTGAGATAATTAATGGAATTTTCAAATCATTTTTAAGCATATTTGAGCAATTCTGCCATTTTGATCTGCACTCTTAACCAGTAGGTGGCAGTAATGCACACTAATTAGCTTGCCAATAAACTAAAAAAAAGACAATTATAACAACTTCACATACACCTGTTTACATCATAAATATATAAGATAGTCACAATCTTATCAATTTGAAGTAAAACCAAAGAATTTGTGTTAGTTATGAATACTTGATACTAACAAAGAAATCAAGCAATTGTGGTTTTAAATGACAAATTAATTATTAAACTCATTTGTTATGTTTTCTAGATTTTTGGCTTTCTCAACTTGATCCTGTGGACAGGAAACTGCTGGTTTATTTACAAGGAGACCCATTTCCACAAAGACCCCAGCCAAGCAGCCACGATGGAGGAAGGCGGCGCCCGAGGGCCGTTACCTCATCCTCAGCAGCCTTAAGCTCCAGCCGACTCTTATGTTAGCCTGCTGAAATGGAAACAAAGGAAGGCCAACCGCCATTTATTTTCTGTTCAGCCCCACCATGTTGCTTAAGGTTTGATTTCTCTCCAAACAGCTCTTGATGTCAAGTCGTTAAAAACACTAAGTGCAGACCCAAACTTTAAATGCTTTCACACTGTATAACCTGGAACTTCCGGTTGGTTCGATTTGGTTGAAATATGCAACTTTATGGATTTCGGTAAAGCTGACAAAACCAGACAACCAATGCTCTAAACTGCTGAGACACATTAAACAAATTTTTGGTTATTTTTGTATGTGTCTTTTTTTTTTCGTATGGTGTTTTTTTTTTTTTTTTTTAGAACATCAGGTGTATGTTTTATGTTAAAATTCTCTTTTTTTTTTCAGCCTAGAAAGCAAACCTTTCTAAAGTGTCTTTGGAACAATTTTGTGTTTTTATTGTTTGTTTTCTGTTGAACTCCAGATCCGGGAAACTGGACTGGTTTCCATGAGCTCATAGTGGAGGTGAAGCTTCAGGGCAAACTGGGTTTATTTCCAGTAATGTTGAACCTGTTCAGTAACACTAAGAGTCATCTTCATTTGAACCAAAATGTGCCTTACTGTAATATTTATATGCAGTTCATGTGAATTTTTGTCAACACTAATCAGTTTTCTGCATTTTTTTTTTTTTTGAAGTTTTCTATTTTCTCTGAAGAAAAAAAGTTCTGTAGGCAGCTTCTCTGTGACTACTTTTATTTCCTTCTCCTCTTTTTTTTTTTTTTTTTTTTTTTTTTTGTCCAGTTTAAATTCTCAGCTAGGTATGTATAGTCTAATTGTCAGATTTAAATTAAAATCCCAAACATGCTTGACAAGCAAAGGTCAGTCTCCCTTTAAATGGCCAGCTATGAACTGTAAAATGTTTGTAACCAGACAGGCTCAGCCATGGATAATTTTTTTGGTTTCTGACTCTTAACAGAATAAATTCTTGCATTGTACCAGGAATGAATGTAACCTGTGCAGAGGGAACGTTGGTTGACATGTTTTAAACACTACCAAGGGCAGTATGTTACATTGAAATTGATTGATTTAAACCCTCAGTATCAGTTTTAAAGATTTACTCAGACATAATGATATATTGTATGTTCGTCTCTTGGATTATTGACAATGAAACACAATGTTTTTATGCCTCATTTGTGCAGAAGGAAGCACTTGTTTTTCTGTATTGACTCAAATACAAGAGCTGCGCAATTGAACTGTCTCCTTTCTTTCTTTCTTTTTTTTTTTCTACATAAACTGGTTTGATTTGGAAGATCAATGCTGGACATGTGAAGAGCATGCAAGTATATAAAGTCAGCAGCACAGGGCCAGGCTACAGGGTCAGGAGCAAAGTTACTGTTAGAGGCAGTGACTGAAGCATCTGACACTTGGTTAAAAAAGTGTCAGATGATTAGAACGTATTACCGGGATGCAGCAACACTTTTTGAGCAACAAGGCGTTATTATTTCCCCTTTGGGGGTAAATAAAGTACATTTGAATTTGAATCATAAAGCAGGACATTTTTGCTGAGTAAAACAAGGTATATTTTCATTGTTAAATTTACCTGTGATAAAATACAGTGACGTTTGGTAGAGTTAGGTTCTATGTGTGACCCTTTCTTGGACTCGCATCTATCAGCGCAGCACTCTTACCCAGAGCGTAGTTTCTACACTACAACAAATGTGCTCTAAACTTAGACAGGCTTCTCTGGTTACAGGCGGTTATTTTAACCAGGTAAAATTTAGAGGCAACTAAAATACTCCAGCTGTCACAGTCTGAACCGTTTCCTACATTTCCTCCCCTCCCCTTAATTTGATTTGATCAACAGCAAGGCTATTTTACAACAAATGAACATATGTCACCTTTATTTTGAAATTATTATTATTATTATTAAATATGACAGGAGCATGCTTATTTGTTTGGATTTTCCCAGAAGCTACACTAATAGTCTTGCCTTAACCTGATCCTGGAATTTGAAAAATAAACTCTTACACACAGAACCTGTTCAGAAAACTGTAATGTTAGTGAGAATTCATTTTAGGAACTTTATCACAAAGTGAAAACACATAATATAGATTAATTACACACGTATGACTGCAGGCTCTTAGGAATCACAAACCTACCTACAGTCTGAGTTCAAAGAGCCCCAATAGAAAAAAAAACATAAAATGGTGAGACAGTAAACAACTGAGCTGCACTGAGGATCAACTTCCCAGGAGTTACTGGATTAATGTGGTTTTTTCAATCGGTGTCGTCATCAAGCCCCTGCAGGAGAACATTGTGGTCAAGCTCTACATTGATATTATTGATAACATTCTCAGTTGTTCCTCTCTCACAAACTGCACCACCAAGAACCTGCATGGACTAAAAGAAACAAACAGGAAGGTGCCTAATGTCATTTGAGGGCCCAATCTCGGCTTCTCATCACAATTAAAAAAAACAAAAAAAACATGAATTCCCTGTTCCCTGCTTTTCTTCTTCTTCTTCTTCTTGTTCTTCTTCTTCTTCTTGTTCTTCTTCAAATATTTAACATTTTTAGCCATCTGACTCCTTGTGGTTTATTCAATTTGCAATGGTTTCATTGGGATTTTTGCACATTTTTAATCTAAACTTCTTCATAAACCCAGAATCACGGGACCTTGGATAGTTTATGGTAAACTGGTCAATAAACAACCTAAGGTACACCCCGGTTCATCTGCAGGTAGTTGCTCATCAAGAGAAGGGGGGCAAAAAAAAAAAAACACCCTGAACCTGAACATCTACGTCGCTTCAGAGCGCGCACGCAGGAAGTTCCTGTCCTGTCGAGAACGCGAGACATGACGTAAGCCGCTTGCCCGCGCAGCGATGATGGCGGTGCGTGAACGCGCAGTAAAAGTAATGGCTGCTCTGGATCGGCGGGTACCTAGCCTCGATGAATTCGTTGGTCAAAGCTGGACTGCCTGGGCCGACTGGGCTAGTGTGATAGCGGCAGATGGTAAGGAACCATCCTGACACAAACATTAGCAGCCGCGGAGCCGGTCAGCCATCCCTCCGCGATTATTTTTCTCCAAAACGGATGGTAGAACTAACCATGTTACCCAAACAAAGACCCTGCCGGGTCCTAGTGCTGGGTGGATAACATGTTGCTCCCCTCTGCCTCCTTCTACATGCACAGCCTACAAGATGATAAACCCATATTTAAAATGAAGTCACAGGTGCTGTGATGGGTGTGCTGCTGCTGCGGCCATGGAGGAAGCTGCCAATGCTTTAGGAACACGGTTCGGCTCGGGGTTAGCCGTCAGGCAGCGGTGGCAGGATAGCGGAAGGTGGCTAGTCCGACTGGCTGGGCGAGCAACTTCTCACCCTGGGAAGCTAAGCTAGCCCGGTCCGCCGCTGTGAGGCGGTTAGCCTGAGATGCTAACGCTAGCCGGAGGATCAGAGCAGACACCGGTGACGGAGGAGGAGTCTGACGCTGCTGCCACCATGGAAATACTGGCCCAGACTGTGATATTCGCGAACGTTACTCAGTGTTCTCCTTGCCTTGTGCTAATATTTTCAGCCTTGCGGCTGCAGCTGTGCCCATGTGTGTGACACGGTGTGTCTGACAGGAGTCCTCACCTGTCACTGATGCACAGAAAACCCTCCTGCCTTTGTCAGTTTGAAGTATGTGCGCTAAACTCAGAGCGCTGTATCGCCTCTGCTGCCGAGGTGGCCGTGTGGCAAAGTCCCAGCTGTTGCAATGAAACAAACAAAACACACAGAAAAGCCCCCACAGAACTGTAGCAGCCAAAGGGGAGAAGCTGCTGACCTGCAATCCCATCATTTGTGCAACACTCCATAAGGATGTGTGAACACATGAATGAATGAGAACAGAGGCGTCTCTCTAAAGCTGAACATGTATGTTTTCAGGGCCTGATGTGGACGACTGCAGCAAAAATGGGAAGAAGGCTGCAGAAGCGATGTCGCTCAGCAAAGAGGGTAAGTCGTTTTCGTCAAGTTTGCATGTGACTTTACAAACCTTCAGAAGTGTCTGAGAAAGTGACTCGAACCTCTTCAGATTATATATATCCAGTCGGGATGTATAAGCTGACAGGATGGCAGATCCACAGCATATGCGTGATGCGAGAAATCAGCAGAATTTGGTCCAGGTGTGTGCCATGCTGAGGATGCTGCACGACAACTTTGCTTGTATTAGCAGTACTGAGTGCGTCTGAGCATCCTGCAGGAGGGTTGCATTGCATCAGCGTGGAGTGAGACGTCGTCGCTTCCGTGATCCCAGCTGGATGTGCTGCATGTGCACCGTTTAATCTGCCAGATATTAGAATCTTCCGTTTTCTTTTGATCAGCTCTGATTGGAGATCAGAAGACCCAATACTAAAAAAAACAACTCAGAATTGGTTTTTCTTTATTTTCTTTATATTCATCAATTAACAACTCTTGTTTTCTGTCGATAAACGCACGAATCAACAGCACAAAGTTTGATGCGCCTTGTCTTAGTTTGTGTTTTAGTCACTGAATCAGAATCAGTGACTCTGATTCTGATTCAGACTCGACTGACAAAAAAACAGAAATTACCATCAGTTATGCAAAGAGGTAAGTTTTATTAGTAAAAGACAATCCTCTCTGCTGCACTGCCTCTGTCTCAAATGTAAAAGTGACCTTGTTGTAGTCCTGCACCTGATCTCAGTTTTTATGCCAAACGCATCTTTGCGAAACAGATTTTTGTTTGTGTGTTTTTTATTCAGGTACAAAAACAATCAACCCGAGTCGCCTGCGACTTGTTGGTTCTGTCCTCTGTGGTCCACTACCTGCTACTACTTCCTTTATAGGCGAGAGTTTCAGTGTTGACTTGTGGGTGGCCGCCATTTTGTTTCCGGGGGCCTGAGACCTGACTTGGTTAAATTGATTGAGGAAATATTTTAATAAGCTGTTTAGAGAGGTGGTGGTGTTTAAGATATGAAATTATGAATCACTGAAATTACACCTTGTGTTGTATGACTTTTGGGTAATATTGACTATAAATAACTGGTAAGTTTTATTTATTTATTTATTTATTTTTGGTGATGATACAGATATTGCTCCTGGTGAAAGAGATGAACCACATGCCATGTTTCAGTAAATGCAGATCAGACTGAGAGTCAGCGTTTACCTTTTGATGCAGCGCGAAGTCCTGCTAAAACTTTCTCATGGCAGTAGCCAAACTTTAGCAGAAAGTGAGATCTGATGCTTTTGGAAATAGATCTGCTCGTAACTTGAGTCTCAACATCATAAACTTTTTAATTAGGCCGACACGCAGACAGGAAGCGGAACAACACTTTGAGAACAACATCTACCAGACACAGTCACCATCTCTAACTGGCCTATTGAAGCCTCTTTCGCACAGTTCAGTTGAGTCTATTTGTACCATAATATTTCATAATTTAAGACTCTTTGCAAAACAGACCAATTCAGTTTCTTCATAAAAATATATAATCATATGGAGAGATTCAGATGACTTGCGATTCAAAATAAATCCCGATGATTACAATGTAAAGCAGTTTTAATTAATCTATTGATTTCTCTGACGATTAACCAATCAATATAATGTAAACATTTGTCGGATTATGCAGACTTTTGTATTGAATCACTTAAACATTTTTTATTTTTTTACACAATATTAGAAATGGATTAAAAAAATGCCAATTGACAAATGCTGAAATTCCTTTTTTAAATAGGAAAATGAATGTTTAATTGACTAAAATGCACCAAAGCATTCCTTTAGTGAACACTTGATCATTTGTAGCAAAGGAAGAATCTGCAGCTCAAAAAAAAAATCATTCTAACATCAGAGAAGTTCAGCTCTTTCTGCTGAACTTTTCTGCTGATTATATTTTGGATTAGATACTTAAGGCAGCAAATTGTGCTTAATGGGAGATTTACTTACTTTGATTTATACATATTTATTTTGCAGAAATTGAACCAGGTAAAGCTCAAACTTCCACTTGAGGAGTTCTGAGTAGGACAGATTGACACACTTTTATTTTTATTTTTTTTTGTCCAAAATGCAAATTGTTCATATATTTTTGTACAGTTTTGACTTAACCACAGGTCTGAGTGTGTGACCTGTATACTCCAGTTAACGATTAATCGATTAGTGAATTAGTTGAAGATTATTTCAACAAATCACGCTTGACTACATAAAGCACGCCGTTCTCTTCTCGTTCTCCCTGAATTCCAGACATGTCCATCTTTGGCCTGTACCCGGGCCATGATGACTTCTACCTGGTGGTGTGCAGCCACTGCAGCCAGGTGGTGAAGCCTCAGGCCTTTGAGAAGCACTGCGAACGGAGACACGGGCCCCTGGCCAAGCTCTACGGCAAGCTGCGCTCTCCCACGCCGGCCCTCCAGCACCAGAGACCCTACCACGGCCACTCACCCTCGCACGGGGTCAACCCCCCATCTGCGTCGTCGTGGGAGGCTCGAGGGCCGGGCGTGGGGCAGCCGCGGCCCGCGCCCCCTTCGCCCTCCACCCCGCCTCAGTACAGATACCCGAAGAACGCCAAGGACGGAGTACGGTAAGAGGCCAGAGAGTTTCCCCCAGAAAACCTGCTAAGCCCGGTGGTAGGGCCGAAGTCCACCAGCGGCCCTAACACCATAGTGTAGGGCCGCTGCACTATTCCCAATATCTTTTGTATTAAAAGATATTAAAAGTTACAAAAATTCAGACGTACATGAGCGGGCATCATAATTTGGAAGTAATGGCGTGTGAGGCCGAGTTCAATGCATCATCATAAATCAAATGATGCTTAGCCTGGTGGAGGGGCAGGTAAAGCCTGGTGGCCCGCCAGGCTGACAGTACACAGGAGGAAACCCTGGACTAGAGGAGGGCCCATCATTTAATAAAGGGTGTAGGGGTAGACTTAATGTTTTATCATAACACTTTGTGGTGCTCTTCTGATAGAGATGAATGTCAATCAATCAATCACCTTTATTTACACCATTAGGTGGATTTTGGATACTGTGAGGTGAGCCAGCTTTCTTGCCAGACAGGAAATTTTACATAGACACACAATGAATATAAATATAGCATGATTAAAAATGGTCTGGTGCTCACTACTTTACAATATTAAAGAAAACATAAAACCAGTTTAAAAAAAAAAAAAACAGCAATAAAAAAGCAATAGTGAAGAAATAAAACAGTAACACTGACACAAGGGCAGTGTGCGCCCTGAATTAGACTGCCAGGCAGCTATGATAAGAACTGTTTACTACTTCCTTGTTAGCTAACTGCATGGTTGTGACTGTATGGCTCAGAATTCACAACCCCAAAGGAAACTTTAGAAACACGTTTAATTTCCAGTATACACCTTTAGGACACCAGTCACTTAAACGTGTCATAACCGTGTCACTAAATTGTAACTGAATTTAATCATATTTTCAAACGCATTAATGCCATCATTGAACAAAAAGTGGAGAAAACAGTAAAGCTGACAATTGTGACAATATGAACAATAGTTTTGTTTTTGTTTTTTCCCTTTTTAAATGTCATTGTGATGGACCGAGTCCAAAACAGGATATATTAGAACCCTTTTTTTTTCTTTTTTTTTTTTTTTTTTTTAACCCAAAGATTATAAATGACAAGAGATAAACTGAGCTCACAAAAGTGGTCAAAGGAACAAAACTGAACTCAGGCAAAAATGTAAACAAACTGGCTGCACAAAGAAATAACACACAGGGGTTTATATACTGGCTGATCAGACCAATTCAGACACAACAGCTGTAACTGGACAGAATACAATTACAAATAACAAAAAAAACAAACAGTACAGATAAGTTTGGCTAAACTAAAGACCCAAAAATAAAAATCAAAAATATTAAACTTTAAATACTAATATTTACTTAAATACAAACCTTATCTAAAAAAAGAAACTACAAATTATCTGGAATTTTTTGTGACAAAATCCTTAGGATGACAAGAAATTGAACAGACGTGTTGTACTTTTTTCTTGTTGTTGTTTTTTCCACTCGGTGAGTTGTCCCGATGCTGAGGCTGTCTCTCCTCCTGCCCCCCAGGCTTTCGCCCCTGGAAAAGTCCTTCCACAACAGCCACAAAGAGGCGGCCGTGTTCAAGCAGCCGCCGCCCCTGGAGCCTCCGGTCCTGTCTCCGCCTCCGTCCCTTCGAGACCCCCCCTGGCCACACGGGGCCCCACCCGCCGGCCGGCCGGCGTCCAGCGACAAGCCGCCTCCACAGAGGAAGGACTCGCCCCAGCTGTCTGCCGTGATGGGCCACCGGGTCCCCAGGCCCTACAACAAAGTGGCCTCCAGTAAGTCGACATGGAGCGTTCAGGCACAGGACTGTCTGGTCACCTGAGTCGGACATCCAGATATTAGATATTAATCATATTGATATTAATACATTTATGGAATGTGACTGTATGTTCTGATATATAAAATATGTTTGATCTGTTGTCATACTGATTATATTTGGAGTTTTATTGCAGTTTTGGACAAAAGAGTCAAAAATGACAAAACTGGTGAAAAGAGGATCATGTTGGCATGGAAACAAAGAAAGACATCCTGACAACAGTTGCCAAGCGTCCTGTGTCACACGGGTTAAATTAATGAATGACTTGAACTACGTTCACACACCGGATCTCGATGCCCAGTTCTGTTTATTTTTTGCCGAAATCCAGTATTATTATTATTTTTTGAGTGGTCGTTCACATTACCGAATGATGCGACTGCTGTCAAACTTCTGTGTGAGCGGAAACCCAAAGCGACCAGCATGCGCAGAAGAACGTAGACGTCACACAGTAGCGCTCTCTTTCTGGAAGTAATAATGGATGGAGACGTATATGACGAAGGAAGCTAATAAAAAAAAAAACAACTAATGGCGATTGACTGCAGCTTTTATGTGTTGTAACGCAACTCCTGGTCTCAGGAGTTTATTTATTTTGATGTGACTTCAGTTCAACTCAAATATATTTTATTTCCTAGAGGTAAATTAAACGTTGTCGTAACTCAGATCATCCCAGTGTCTTCAAAGAGTTGTGGTAGATGAATGATGCTGTTGGCTGGAAGAATCTCCTGTAGCAATCAGTCTTGCAGCAAATCTGAAGAGGCGTCTGACTGAAAACACTGTTGCTGTATGACAGCATCATGCCCGTCACCATCAGCTAACAACTCAGTTTCAAGTCAGCAGATGATCTTCCACAGCAACATGTTCTGGATGAGTCAAACAGAAGTTGTCAGTTCTGATAATCCACCTCATTTGCTTTTGTTACGATGGACAGAAGAGATGACTTGAACTTCCCTCTTCTTAATGCTTTTTGGTTTTCTCTACTCTTGTATTTTCTTTTTATAAACTCATGTATGTGGTAATAGTGCCACATACATGAGTATGTGGCTTTTGCCTGCAAATCAGTATTTCACTGGATTTTCTTTTTTGCAAACATTAGCTTTTTATCTCAAACGTTACCTCTACTCATCTATATCTGGGCTTCCATCCTTTCAGAGCCGTCTGATATTCAACTGAAATGCTCTGTGTGTCCTCAGAAAGGGAGTGCGATCTGGATAAGCACTGCGGCGTCCTTGACCCTGACAGAAAGAAGGTCTGCACTCGGCTCCTGACATGCAATGTGAGTAACACACAAGCTGGGCTTCACTGGTGCTAATATGCAAAGAAGAGAAGACAAACCTTTCAGTAACTGCAGCGAAAGCTGGTTCTACAAAGTTCTGACTCAAGGATGTATCTTTCTTCTTCACTGTTCTGCTCTACCTTCTGTGTTGATCTTCCATTTGACATTCCTTCAGAATGTGTTTGAGCTTAAAGTTGTAAAGTGACAAAAAGGTTTGATCTGGACATGAAGACTCCTGTTATTATGACTTTTTAAAATATATATATATATATATATATATATGAAGTAGCATGGAAAGGTCAGAGGTCATGTCCAGACAGGATGACTGTCTGAGTATCATTTCCTGATTAACAGGAAATGACTAAATAAACACCTGTCCAATAGGGAGTTTGCATCATGTTGACATTTTAACTTCACATTGAAAAATGCTTCAAAACAACATAAAACCAAAGAGCAGAACAAAGAATCAATCCTCATTGTGTCATTAAATGAATTTTATTTTGGTAAATTGTTGTCTGTGGTGAACAGTGGTAACGCTTGAAATAATATTTTCTAAAGAGTATTTATTTACCTCCAACATCTACAGACTCCTCCAGATAATAAAAAAAAAAAACACACTGCCTCTGACGCTCCTTGCTCCAGCTCTCAGTTAAACACTAGGCCAGAGTATGTTGCTATAGCAATTTGATTCAGGGTTACACTAACTGGCTTTCAGAAACCAAATCCCCATGCACATATTTATTCCTGAACTTTCTGAGCTTTAAAGGGGCAGGATTATGTAGCATTGACTTGTTTGAGCTTTACGCCATGTTATAATGTTATTCCCTCCTCATAAACATCCCTGGAGTGTTGCCTTGATTCTTTCATGCATGTATGAGGGGAAAAAAAGCCCTTAAACTCCATGGCAACCATTCAACATGCCTAGGTGGAACCTGGAACCGCCTTTGAGACGAAGCTCGTCCTCAGAGCTGCAGTTTCCAAGCTTTTGAGTTTCTGCTCACAGAGCAGCTTTCTCCCACTCGGCTCCTTCTGACTAGCCAGCAGCAATTAGCAAACAGCTGGTGGAAGTGCACATCTGCTGGAGCTTATTATAGGAGCTACTTCTCAGTGCAAAGCTGGTCAAAATGTTAAAGGGTTAACAGAGGAGCCATGTTGTGATGACTTCCTGAAGGCAGAGTTTCACAAAGAGCAGGAGTTTCTTAAAGAGACAGAGGCCCAATTTTAAGGCGGTAAATTAGGAAATTGAATTTCTTTTATCTCGTATTTGATACAAATAGCATTTTTAAATCAAATGAAGATAACAGTTACTTTCTTCTATAAAATAATATTATATGGCTGGAAAACACATACTTATCCTGTAACTAACCCTACTTTCTGTTTCCGGCTCCCTCATCCATAAAAAACTGATAATCAAATTAAATCTGCATTTTGTCTCACCAACTACAAACTGTTACTAATTGCACAACATTTGGGGCCCCATCATGAATTATTTTTCTGTACTAAGCCACCTGCTGTGCCCTCATCCTTTAGATCCACTCCATCCACCAGCGCAGGAAGGTGGTGGGCCGCAGCAAGAACTTTGACCAGCTCGTGGCAGAACTCAAGATGAAGGTCCGAGAGAAGGGAGCCCAGGCCCTGGATGGAGGCTTCTCTACTGGAGGGTCACCCAGTCCGGAGGCCCCGAGGGAGCAGGCCGGTGTCCCCCACTGCAGGAGACCTCTGGCCAGCCTCCCTGCGTTCAGGTCGGGACACACAGAGCATGTGGATTCAATCGGCTTATTTCACCTCAGCGTAACACGCACCAACGAACCGTTGTCGACGTTGCCAGAATGTCGCTGAACTTTTTGACATTTGTAGTTGAGCTTTAGGAAGTTTTGTGCCTTTCGGACAACACAATAACTTTTCAAAAGGAAAAGCTTTCTAGTTTCCGCTGTTGGGGACAACGATGTTGTTGGAACAGGAGCAGATTCCAAATTCCAGAACCTCTTGATCATCACACTGGTTCATAAAACTGGTCGAAGCTGTTAAGTGATAGAAATGACCGCATAGAAACTAAATATAGCTGAAGAGCAAATAAGAGAGGATTTAAGTGAGCTGACGTTTGGCGTTCATTAGGGCTGAAACGATTAATTGTGATGAATCAATTATTGAAATTGTGCACTAATTTAGTTATCAATTAACTGGAGTGTACAGACAGAAACTGGCCATTTGCTGAAAGAATGACACACTCAGCAGTAATTGAGGCAGAACTGTACAAAACATACAGACATTTTATTATTAACATGAAACAAAAATCTTAGTCTATAAATCTGTTGTACCCAAAACTCCTCAAGTGTCAGTTTGAGCTTCACCTGGTTAAAATATTGTAAGGAAGAGAAAAAAACAAAAACATCTAGCACTTTTTGGATTTTTTTTAATTTTTCTTTTTTAGCTGCAGATGATTATTTGCTACAAATCAAGAAACTGTAGGAATGCTGTTGTTGCATTCCTTATAAATATTTATTTTCTTATTTAATGAAGAAATTTCATCTTTTGATGTATTTCTAACATTGTGTAAAAAAGGATTAAATTGAAAATCTGCACAACTTGCCACTATATTTATCTGATTAATCATCATCATCTCCAGATTCTTGAAGAACTAAAATAATGGTTATTTGCATCCCCAAAGTGTGTGTGTGTGTTTTTCATAGCGATTGTGTGACTCTGTGTTTCAGTCGATCCATGGCCGTGTCGGAGTGCGCCCCGGAGGAGGAGAAGCAGTGGCAGGATGAGGCTGGGCTCCGGGCCCCGTCCCCTCTGCTGCATGGACACATCTCCAGTGACGACAGCGAGGCCGAAGCAGCTGAAGAGCTGTCAGAGTTCCCTTCGTCTACCACACACCCCACACCTGCAGCGGTAACATGTCCCCCCACTCAGCTTTAGAAAAAAAAAAAAATACACTGGGAGAAGGAGCCCTGACCCTAATGAGATGAGACCAGAATCATTCATTTCTCTAGTAGGATTAGTCAGGTTTAAAGTAACCGCTGTCTTGAAGAGAGAAAAGAACACATTGAGGCCCCTTGTACCTGGAGCTGCTCATCAGTGAAACTGTAACATTTCTGTTGTGACACCAGAGTGAAACTCTCCTGCGACACCCTCCAGGAAGGTGTGAAGAACACAGGCATAGACAGCGGTAGCAAATGAACAGGCAGAAAACGACAAAAACGATGGCAGATAGCGTTGTGTTGTGCTTCTTAGTCTTTTCAGTTCAGCACAATTTCTGATAAGGAACATATGAGTTACAGCAGCACTCTGATCCAGAACCACACTGCATTCTGGGGGATGTAGGCAGAGGAAAAGCTTTATTCACTCAACCTCACGGCCAGCTAGGGTTGGTGGCTTCAGTCCACTCACTCACTCACTCAGTCTTTGGTTAACCAGCAACAACTTGCTTGATAACAAGCTGTTTCAAGACCCCTCCATTTCTATCTGTGGTTACCTAGCAACAACCTATTGAGTAACTTGCGACGCAGCAGTTTCCGGTTTTGCCACAATGTCTAATAACTTCTTAAAATAAAAAATAAAAAAAACAAAGGCATGGAGTGAAAACTGGATAAAACAGGAAAGGTCATACCACCAGTTTGACTGTATTTCATATATTTAAAGCAAGAAAACAAACTCATAATAATTGATATCGACTGATATGAGATACTTATGTCATGATAAGTTTTCCAACCATATCTTCCCATTTTCTATTCACGTTTAGAATCAATATTTGGAAAACTATAATGTCAACATCACACGCCGAGCAGTGATTCATTATTACAATATTCACATGAACAATAATGCAGAAGTTATTGTTTCTAAGAAATAATGGCACGGTTAGATGCCCCAGAAAGTTTTTAATTGTGTTTTTAAGAACAATGACGCCTTGGTGGCAAAATCCTCTGAATCAGTGGATTCAATAGTTGGTGAGAAAAGTGTCTAATCAGATACTCACTGTTCAGACTTTTGATGTAAGAAAAAAAATAATCATTCACAAAACGAGGAAAGAGGATATGCAGTCACCCCGTAACCATGACGGGATGATGATGATAACGTGAAAGCAGAAGTATTTTGGTTCCTTATGCCAGGCGCAGTGTAACAGATAACGTGAATTTAAATGAACCAATAATAAACCTCTGAACGGCGACGAATCGCTGATCAGTCGCTGATTTGATCAAATCGATTTTTGAAGATTTTGATTCTCTGAAGAATAAAGTCTTGTTCAAATTGGCCAAGAATCTCAATGTGGCCTGTTGTTGCTCCTCTTGATCACGAATGCGTCTTGTGATCCTGTCTCTTTAGGTGTGCTCGTTCGGCAGCCACTCGTTGGGTCACGGGATCTACACGTTTGACAGAAGGCTTCACCACGTGCGGTCGGCCCTCAGCAGCATGCTGGAGCAGCACATCAGCGCTCATCTATGGAAGTAAGAGTGCCGACCTCCCGCTGAGCTCTTGTCACTTTTAGGGCAGTCCTACATACATCCTGCAGTCTGTAAATCTGTGTTCACGTCATCTGAAATGAGACATTGGGAGTTTCATGATCTTACCTGGTGAAACCCAGCAACAAAAGCAAGATATTTGTGCTACTTAAAATTAATGTAACTAATAGAATATGTTGGGTTTTAAGGCTTTATTTCAAATGTTTTCAGATTTTTGTCTTTTTAAAACTTTTTTTTTCTTTATTTCGCAAAAAGGAAATTCCTACCAAGTATTTTTAGTCTCGTTTCTTGCGCAAAATATCTTATTTTACTTGAAACGTTCAAGTAACTTTTCAGCAATTTATAGGAGCTTGTTTCAAGTCAATAATTCCTTAATATTGATGAAAACGTTCTAGTTCCGTCCATCCATTTTCTAACACCCTGGTCCCTGGTTGGGTCGGGCCGTGCTGGGGTCCATCTCCACTAACGTTTGGGTGGGAGGCGGGGTCACATGGACAGGTCACCAGTTTGTCGCAGTACTAGTTCCATTATTATTTAATTTCTTACTGAAATAATAATGGGTGATTTTTATAGTAAGATTATTTCATTTATAACAAGACATTTTCCAGTGAACTAATCTGCCAACAGAACTAATACGTTTTCACCAATATTAAGGAATTATTGACTAAAAACATTCTATAAATGACTGAAAAGTTAGTTGAAAGTTAGTTTTATCTTATTTCAAGAATAAGATGTTTGCACCAGAAATCAGATCAAAAATCCTCAGTAAGATTTTGTGTTTTTTTTTTTTTTTTTTTAGTGCATCAAATGCTGAACATGTCTAATAGTGGAGGAAGGTGGAGGAGGTTGCAGCTCGGTGTTTCCTTTGCCAACTAGTTAGACCAGAGTCTACATTTCTTATATGATTTATGACTGTAAATGTTTTCTATTTATTATTAGTTTAAGTCAGATTCGTTTTACTGAATGCATCATGGATTTATTCATGGATCCTTTTCTGCTTTTTTGTTGTTTTTTTTTTGTCCCCCAGGAAAATACCTCAAGCCACAGACCTTCTGTCATCAACCTCCTCAGCCAAGTCCATCACTTCTTCCTCTCCTGTCTCCATAGCAACCTCCTCCTCCTCTTCGTTTCATTCCAAGGTCCGCGCAGGCAGTCACATCAGCTCGTCTCTCAGAAACGCGTCGTCCTCCCCCAGCCGGGGGCCGGGCAGACCGCTGACCGCGCCGCAGTCGGAGAACTCTGGCGGTGGTTTTGTTGGTTCTGGTTCTGGTTCTCACCCCGTGTCTTTGGGGAAGCCTGGCCTGGGGCGTCAGGTGGCGGCGGGCAGGTCCAGGAACCCGGTGGGGCGACCCAGCAAGCAGATGCTGAAGCTGCGAGAGGAGGCGGCCACCGCCGCCGCGTTCCGTAAACGCAAGGCCCCGTCGCAGGAAGGAGACCACTCTGGCCCCGAGAGGAACTGCATCATCCTGCAGGATAGGGGACCCCCACCTTCCTCCTCCTCTTCCTCCTCCAAGGCCCCCTCTTCCTCCCTCCACCCTCATGGACAGACCAATGGCACTCTCTCCCCCAGCAGTAAGCCCCGCCCCCAGCCGCCCCACTCCGAGTCCCACTCCCCTGCCGCCAAAGCGGTGTGGACTTACAAGCGGACTCTCCCCCCTCTGAGCCACACCTCCCCCCCAGACCTCTCCCCTGCCACTAACTCCCACAGTCGGACCGGTGTGGGGGACTCGGGGCTGCTGGGCCACGGCGGCGGGGGGAGGACCTTTCTGGAACATCAGGGACTGAAGAAACGGAAGGGGGGAGGCATGGAGGAACATCCCCCCTCATCCAGACTCTCAGTGCCGCGCCTGCCTTCGTCCTCCTCCAGCTCTGGCTCCTCATCCTCGCCACGCTCCACTTTCTACCCCTGGAAGGACAGTAAGAGTGGCGGCCTGGACGGAGACATGGACAAGAAGCTGGCCTCACAGAAGGTGGGTTTACCTGTGTCTGAGGAATATAGATGATCCTTCAAAGTAAAAGGCTTTACATCCTGAAACTAAAACAGAGACAATCTGATCTTTAACACTGAAACATAGTAAATGTTTTTCTCCCCCAAAAGGAATTCTAACATTTTTATTTTGTCAGAAGAGACAAACTGACAAAATAAATATGAATATATTTTTTTTATTAAGGGTTTTATCTTTTTGCTCCAGTGGCCTTTATTTGATAGGGAATGCACAGAAAAGTGGGTTATGAGAGAGGTTAAAGGTCAACAGGCCTGTGACAGCTGCGTGGAGGACCGAGGCTTCCGGACACCTGTCCAGCGTTCGATCCCTGCACCACTCTGAGCAGGAAGCTATGTGCTCTACAGAAGGAAATAAGGTCTTGTTTTACCAAGCATCTCATGAATACTGGAATTTTTTTTTAACATCTCAGCTGCATCAATATTTCACACCTCTGTCCACTGATTTGGTGTCAGGTGAATCACAGCAGCTGGTTTTCACCGTCATGCCTGCAGTGAACATGTTCCAGTTCACACATGGTGCAGGAAGCTGCAAAGGCCTGTTGCTCTGCGTGGCATGAGTCAGAATGTCCACAGGGGGGCGCTTTTTTAGTCAAGACACCCAACTCTTTGGTTTAATCCAAAGGCCTTCTGCTGATTTTTAATTTAAAGGACCCAGTGATAACGCCAGCATTGTGTGAAGCATCAGCAGGAAATGCAAATAAAGTCATTTCACCATCATGTGGTGAAATGTCCGAGAACGGTTAGGAAACAGCGCCGAGGCAAAAACAACCGGCTTCGTTTCATGGGCTCTGATTCAGCTGCACTTTCCTTCCCGTTAAAAACGTCGGGGACACAAAGCAGCTTTCTTTACAGAACCACCCTAACAGACGGATACGTCGCTGAGGAGAAATGAATTAATGCTTGGAATCTTGTAGTAAGATTCAAAAATGGCACCAGAAAACCCACAAAACAGAGTTTAGATAAAAATGTTTGTTATTGATGGAATGCAACCCGCTGTTTCCTTATAGAAAACCAATTTGGATGCTAAACTGAACTTGAACCTGCGCTGCTTGATAACCATGTTATCATGTTTCATGGTTAGGATGTTGTACGGAAAGAAAAGTGGAATTTAAATCCAGTTTCTACTGGATACGGAGCAGCAACGCAGCACTGTCTAATCCGTTGGTCAGGCCCTCCGAGGGCCCAGCAGGGGGCGCTACCAGTGTCTTAAAAACCTGAAGGGAAGATGAGGGGAAAATCATTGTAAAAGTTTCAGAAGTTTCATATTGAAAGAAATTGATTTTTTTTTTTTTTAAAAAATGCTTTTGCCTAATTTTTTTTTATTTCTTTTCTAAAATCGAACTCAGCTAAAATCAGAAGTCATGATTTCTACTGACTCTGATCAGTTAAAGTCAGAATCTAGTCAAAGTGGGAATTCTAAAAGTCGGTGGTTCTTCACACACTTACTAGCATTGTCCGTGTCTGCCCCTTCCCACAATCTGGAAAAGCTTGCTGCTTCGACCTGTCAGGTGTTTGAATTCTCTCTTAACTCTGATCTGTTCTCTTCTGTCTTACAGCCAAAACTGCACCATTAAGTGTGCTTGCCTTACAAGCCACTAGGAGGGAGCCAGCTCCACTCAGTCTGTGACTGAGCCAACAGGACTCTGTGTGAGTGCGTGTGTGTGTGTGTGTGTGTGCGTGTGCGCGCGAGTGTGTATGTACGCGTGTGCGTGTGCCTTTGTCTGCCGAGCGCCCGCTCCGGTATGAACGGACCGGGTTGTGTTTGTGCCGTATTGACCCGCCGGTGTGCTGCGTGGAGACGGATGAACATGGGATGAACCATAGAGTATGGATTTAGAAATACCTCAAGACCATCTGGTTATGCTGCTAAATTGAATATGTTGGTTTATTAAAAACATTTATTAAAAAAAATGTCATTTTCACTTGGTTTCTGTCCCTGTGGCTGTTATTTTACCTTTCGTGCATTTGATCAGAGGGTACCGGTGCTGCTGGTTCGGAACGTGAACGTATCAGAGTTTACCTTTGAAATCACGTAAAGCATATCAAACGTATAACACAACCTGAATGAAAGCAGTCAAAAAATAATAATAAAAAAATGGCACGCTTTAATTGAAAAAGAATGAAAATGCAGAAAAAACTTGATCAGAAGTATTTCACTACTCAACAAGAAGAAACACATTAACAATAGAGATCAAACTGCAGTTCTTTATTTTATTACTTTGGGTGAATCATGATAAACTGCTTTATTAGCAAAATGCTACACAGCTTTCATAGACTTGTGTGATGGTTAAGTTATGATGCTGACCAGATATTCATTTCCATCTACATGTTGGTTCTCAGCCAAAAGGCTTAAAAATAAAGCTTTTGACTTATAATTTAATAGCCTGTAACTTGGAGCTGTTTCAATAAATTGATGTTTATGAGGAATTTTATTAAGAGCAGTTACTCATTAAAGCTTTTTTATTTAGAACTTTAAATGTTTATAAAGGTCTAGCAGAACAAAACTCCTATTGAAGCTTCTTCTGAATTTTAGTTTTGCTTCTGCAGGCCGCTTACTGAGACTGAACCAGGCTTGATGTGCATTGAAAAACTTTTTAAACCACATTTTACGTCACATTTCACTGTGACTTTGCTGAGCCCCAAAATTGGTCTTAAGAAATGTTACTGTTTATTGCAAATAATGAGATGGGATTGTGTAGGTCCCCTAATTGGCATATTGTGCAGAACTTCCTGGTGTGGTGGGATGTAGATGGGTATACAGAACCCTCCCTTCCTTCCTCCTTTTCTTCCTTCCTTCTTTCCTCCCTCCCTTCCTTCCTCCCTCCCTTCCTACCTTTCAATGGTAGTAGAATATAAACTCAATCAGGATAAATGTTATTTAATCCCATAATCCTGTTCGGCTCATCAACTCCCCTCATTTAGATTTGAGATCAGAGTTTTATTATCGTGTGTTATTAATATGCTTTAATAACACACGATACCTGGTGCTGCTGATATCAAACGTATCTGTTCTGAACACTTATTTTGGCGAAACTACTTCCTGGAATATACCGGAAGTGGCGTCTCGTGTTTATTAGTGACGCTGCAGTGGCTCCTGCCGGCCGCTGGTCTCCTCTTCCTTTTGACCGCGGCTCGGTTCTCCAGTTCTCCCAGTTGACAATGCAGCTTATGGGGCGTCACTTCGCACGCGCCGCATCCCAGCCTTCCAGCACGCTACTTCCATCCAGCGGGTTTGACGCAGCAGCAGCGGCGGCGGCGGCGGCGGCGGCACGATGCCGTCTGACGTGGAGTACAGCCCGGTGGGAGAGGGGCTGGGGATGCGGGACTTCTGGATCTACGTGTGGCTGCGCAGAGCGGCTTTGATCGCAGCTCATGTCACCGGTCTGGCCCTCACCGTCGTCCTCTCCGTGCTGGCCAGACCCGGAACCAGTGAGTGTATTTAAGTTGAACTCTGTCAGCACAAGACTTGATTATTTGCTTCCTGGAAGGAGTCACAACATGTTACTGGTTTCCCTACTGGCTTCCATCCGGAGCCATGCTTTTTGATACAAGGCATGTCGAATTCTGATGCCATCTGAATTTGCTCCTCAAGTCAACCCTCGTTGGACGAGACATTTTTTTAACCAACAAGTGCAGTTTTCTGTTTACGGCTGACAAATGAACATTTATTAGTTCATTTAACAAGAAGTGACCTGTAGGGTGATGATGTTTAAGCAAAGTGGGAAGAAGGAAAGTCTCAGATAATTCACCATGCAACCAAAGAGCAAGTTCATCTGTTGGTTATCTTGGATGAGAATGTGTAAATAATGTTAATAATTTTCTGCAGCCTTAGATCTGTTTTTAGACTCTGATGTCTGATGTCAGCTGCAACAGAATAAATGTTGCCACATTCTTAAGTTTTTTTTTGTTTTTTGTTTTCTCCTGTTCTGAAAATTAACATCCATTGAGTCTGAGGATGGGAAGCACTCACTGATGTCTCTCTGTCTTGCAGGTCTGTTTTCTTGGCATCCACTGTGCATGTCTGTTGCTGTAAGTCTCGCACACGCACACAAACTGATGCATCATTTTGTCCCAAACTGACACACAGATCCATCACTACCCACCAGGGACAGTTGATTACATCGACTCGTTACAACATGACAGCAATCTCTCCTCCTGATGAAGCATTACTAAATATTAACAAATATGATCAGAAAACACCCACTATGAGATGTTTCATCCGTGTTCGTACCAGCATAAAGAAGTCCTTTTATTCAGCTGAATTCAGCCTACACAGCTTTCATTGAACATCATAGATGTTTGGTCCATTGTTGTAAAGTTCGGCACATCAGTCATGATGCGTACTGTCTGAGTTAGTCTGAGCTTTAGTTCAATGTTTCAGTTATTTTTCCTGAATTCTGTACACAACGGGCTGCTGGGACTCCAACTTCATTTTTAAGCTTCATTCATGCATTCCTACATACCTTACTAATAACGATCGCTTCACTTTAACAAAGTTGGACAGAGTCTACTTAACTCAAATTGCGTTTGGAAAGTAGCTTTATTTGCTGATTCGGTTTACCGATGGGCCCAGCGGGTTTAAACGTTAGCGGCAGGGTTTCTGTTGACTCAGCAGCTTCTTCTGCCTTTCGTTATTGACGTCATCTTTCCACTGTAAATAATTGATGCTGGCGGAGGCGGCTGACATGAAGTGCTGCTTCAGCTTCTGTTTCACCAACGTCTCCACAGCCTGGCAGCGCAGACGTGAAGCGTTCAGAAACTGTCGCCGTTGGCAGATCCGTGATAAGGACCTCATTGGATCAACAAGTCGACATTTAGTATTGAGAACTACTGTAGATTGAAATGACTTTACCCTGAGTGCAGAGCCACATTCGACACGAGAACATTTGTGGTCTGAATATGATGAAAATGTGTTTGACATCCCTGCAGCAGCATCCCTGACCCTATTCTTCTTTCTGCAGTACTGCTTGTGCATGACTGAAGGCATCCTCCTCTTCTCCGCTGAGGGTACCATCTTCTGCCTGAAGTCGCGGAAGAACAAAGTGCGTTTCCATTGGCTGTGCCAGGCCCTGGCGCTGGTGGCAGCGGCGGTGGGGCTGGGCTTCATCCTGGCTAGTAAGGTCGTGTCCGAGCTGCCCCACCTGGTGTCCTGGCACAGCGTGATGGGCTGCTGCACCCTGGCCGCCTCCCTGCTCCAGGCCGGCTGCGGCGCCTGCCTCGTCTTCCACAAGCAGCTGCGGCTGTCCTCATCCCCGGCCAGACTCAAACTCTATCACGCCACCTGCGGCCTGGTGGTGTACCTGCTGGCCACCGGCACCATCATGCTGGCCATGCTGTCAGACTGGTTCCAGGCCACGGTGAAGGGGGCGGCTTGGTGGCTGATGGCCATGCTTCCCCTCTTCCCTGCCCTTGTGGCCATGAACCAGATCACCAACGCCTTCCTGCCCCGCAAGAAGATGAGCAGCTAGGCTGCAGACGGATCACGGTGCAGAGTCGGAACGGGAAACGAGTTTTCTAAGCTTTTGATGGAGACTGTTTTCACGCTTCAGGGATTCATTGAGTTCTAAGCAGATTTATGTCCAAACATGTTCCTACCTGAAGTCCACAGCCAGGATCGAGTGGTGAGTGGAGGAAATGCAGCATGAAGCTCTGAAGCACTGAATCATATCTGACTCTGTGGATGAAGGCAAAACCTCTGAATGTGTTTTTGTATCGCTGATGCAGTGAAAGGGATGAAGGCCGACCGGAAACCTCACAGCAGTTTTTAGATTGCTGATCACTTTAAAGCTGCATATAAATGGAAAGTATTTTTTACGCATTTATTGAAACTGTCATGATGTTGTGACTGTGTATTAAGACAGTCACGACATGTCATGTATGAGACACAATCTGTTAAAAAAAAATGTAAAAAAATCTACCTCCTCTGCGTTCTCCCAATGCTAACTCAAAATAACCAATCAGCGCTAGGAGGAAGGTCTTAGCAGTCTCATTCACCTAGCTCTGCAGCTAGCATAGCCTGTTGTGAATGCTAAGGCTAGTTTGGATGGCCACCAATGACGAATGTTAAACGGCTTTCATGTACCGGGAAGTTGTTTATCCGGCATTGGCACATTTAGCAGAATTATAAGATTGATTGACAGCGCTAAGTCACGCCTCCTGGCTCTGATTGGTTGTTTTCGGTCAGAGTGCATTTCCTCACAGAAATAGCAGCTCAGGGAGGAAGAGGAGGAGATAGATCTTTTCACAGATTATGTGTCTCTTAAGCTGTCATGCTGTGGTGGCAGTTTTAATAAATGTGGGGGAAAAAAAATTGACATTTCGCTTTAATTATTGTTTAAGAGGTCGGTCAAATAATAGAACTGGACTGATTAGATCAGGGGTGTCCAAATTGAGAGAAGTTCAACTTGACAATTTTGGCCACTTGACAAAAACTTTGGACACTCCTGGATTAGATGTCTGTTCAGATTGGAACTGGATGTTGTTCGTCCTGCAAGGTGCCTTGAGCTTTCGTTTGTGTGTGAATTATCTGAACAAACTGAATGCAGACTAACCTTGAATGGCTCAGGTGAACCTAATATACACAGATCGACCTGATTTACTACCTGTTTGCTGTATAGAAATATGAAAAATACTGCTCTTTTTTTGTGATTTAAAAAAAAGGTTATTGTCTCTCCTCAGTCGTTGGAGAACGATTTAATTTGTGTTTTCTGATCCTCTTTCTTTACCTCAGGTTTTCTTTGCCTCTCCACTGTAAAGCACTTTTTTTTGTACCTTTTCTGTGAGTAAAAGGTAAATGAAGTGACTGGACTGCACTGGTAGATTTTCAGAACATTCTATATGTGTTATTATTATTATTATTATGTGTCTGATGGGTTATCAATGTTCAAAGCAATAAAAGTAGAAAACGGGAAGGTGTTGTGGCGCTCACTGGCGTTGTGAGCTGATCTGTTTTGTATTTTTATGATCTGATCATAAAAAAGCGTTCCTTTTGTAACAATAAACACTCGTTCAGATGGCTGTTTGTGTCTCTTTAACGTTTCCAGGCAACAGAAAAGGACCTTTCTTACGGTAACAATAGAACCACAGAAAAACATGATCTGATCACCTCCACAATTTAAAAAAACAAACAAACAGTATTTTATTTTAACAGATTGACAAAATCTTTACAGTGGGATTGACTTGGATCAAGCATCAGCGTAGACAGGCCACACAGATAAACTGTTTGTAGAAACTTCAATCAAAACAGTGACTAATATTTGGTTGGGCAGCGTTTTAGATTGCTTTACAGCCCATATTTGCTGTGGCATTGTTTTGGGAAACTTCTGCGACGCAGCAAGATTTATTTAAGCGTTCGTTTCTCAATGATCATCCTCCTCATCATCATTGAGGAGGAGGAGGATGATGATGATGATGATGATGATGATGATGATGATGATGGAGTCTGACCGATGCTGCCTCCTGCCCCATGAATCTCTATCACGATCTCATCCCGATGAAGCCTGCTGGCGCTGTCGTCTTGGAACGACAGCGCCAGCAGCAGAAAAGAAACAATCCAACGACGAACTAACCCAGTCATTCAGAACATCCAGCTCAGACCTATTTGATCAGTCAAATTCAGGTGGTGACATTTTGTTTCGGGTCAGGCTGTGTGTGTGTGTGTGTGTGTGTGTGTGCATTCAAGATTCAACAGCGCATGGTCCTGCTAAATGCTCCTTTAATGTGGTGAAATCTTCCGGTGCCATTTGCAAAGAAACATCCCCAGATCGTAATGGTTAAAAACTATTGTTTATTTATTTTTTTGTTGGAGGATTCGACCTCTTCCTCTTGAACTCAACAAAGAAATGTTTAGATTTTTTAGCAAGGAGGTAAACCTAAACTGAGCAAAGGATCAAATCACTGAATAAACACACTCCGTTCTGGAAATATCCTGTATTCTAACTACAGTTGTGAGTCCTCTCTAAAGTTAAAATTTGCTTCTGAACATCAGAACTGGCCCTGGAGTTCTCCAGTAGTCAGACACCGAGTTACATGAAACATCCACAGCAGCTCCAGTCCAACCCAGATCTCCAGCTGGACCCTGGGGTCCTCTGCTAGGAGTTTTGAGGTGACTTCTTGTCCTGGCATATGAATGCCATGGAGCTGCTCAGCAGCTCGTTGATGTTCACCTCCACCACTTCACCTGCCGACCCGCCCTCTACTCCACCGCTGACCGCTACAAGCACATGCTGGCCATTTCCCAGGGTGCTTTGCTCCTCAGACAGTATGTTAGACTCCTCCCCATCCTGCTTGTCTCCTGATGAAATCACCTGAGGGACAGACAGGCTGGGTTGATACATCACCTGCAGACCGTTCTCCAAATCGCTAACAGCATCACTGCTCCGGCTAACGTGGAGGAGCCGGAGCTCCGTGTGGTGTTACCGTGTAGGTGGTGGAGCCGTGGCCCTCCGCCCCTGCCTCCGGCTCCATGTGACAGGACAGCAGGTGCTCCTGCAGCTCCAGCTGGGAGACGCAGATCAGCGTGCAGAGGGGGCAGTTGCTGGGCGGCTGGCTGCAGACGTGCTGCTCCGCCTGGTCCCCGCTCCCCAGATCGGCCTTACAGAATAGGCAGGAGACGGGCGCCGGCTCCGAGCCTGGGGGACAAGACAGCGCATCTGTGAGGGACAGCGTGGGAGCTCTACCGGATCACTCCGTTCTGCAGCAAAGACAACGTCGGGGCTGACAGAAAACGAGCCCTGAGGGATCCCTCACATCCTGACTGTGGAGTAACTGGCATCACGTGTCTCTCATGATGATGCCAGTCAGTCCATCATGACAGGAGACATCATGTCTGATGGTGGTCGTGCCTCTGGCGGCCGGTCCTCACCCTGGTGCTCCGTGGCCTGGTGTGTGGACAATGTGGCAGCGTCGGGGAAGAACTTGAAGCAGAGCTCACACTGGACCAGGGTCTTGAGCTGCCGGGTGTGGCTGGCAAACACGTCAGGATGGTTGGTTCTGTTGTGGTACCACAGCCCAGACAGTTGCTGGGATACATGAGAGCGAGACAGAGAGACATAAAAAGATGGAGACATGTCTTTATTATGAAGGAAACCAAGTAGGATCATTTGACATAAAATATGTAATTTCTCTTTTTTTTAAGACAATACTTGATGTTTGTCTCTTCAATTCAAAAATACTTTATTTATCCAAAAGAAAAAAATGAACTGTTGTTCTGACTCCTATTATCCAAGGATCTTCAAAGAGTTTTTGTGACCGCTGATGGCAGTGGGGAGGAAGGATCTCCTGCAGCAGTCTGGGTTCCAACGATAGTGAAGAAACCTCTAACTGAGGATGCTCAGGGTGTCTGCAAATTCCTTGATTTTGTGTCAAACTCTTTTTTTTATGTTCCTGGCTCTGATGCTGCAGCAACAGCGGATCTTCGATCTGCAGACCCAACTACAAGATGTACAGCCTTATATTTTTTTCTTTAATTTTCCAATAAAATTAAACACAGTCTCCCCAGAGAACCCCGTTTTTCCCAGAGTGCTTCCCTTCCTCTGCCTGGTTTCTCTCTTTTTGTCTCTAACCATCTTGTTGCAGCAACAGAAACTCCTCATCTTACCTGGTAGGATTTGTTGCAGAGCTGGCAGCTGAACGGCTTGCTGCCCGAGTGTGTCACATTGTGTTTCTCCAGCAGGGCGGCGCTCTGGAACACCTTGTTGCATGTGCTGCACTTATGAAACTCCTTAGGGTGGAAGTCCTGAATGTGCTGCTGATGCTCCTCCAGGGTGGAGAAGCTGAGGCAGCACTTCTTACAGTCATGAGGTTCTGACAGGTCTGAGAATGACAGCAGGAAACGGTCGGAACACAGCAGGAAGTGGTCAGAACACAGCAGGAAACGGTCAGAACGCAGCAGGAAACAGTCAGAACGCAGCAGGAAACGGTCAGAACGCAGCAGGAAACGGTCAGAACGCAGCAGGAAACGGTCAGAACGCAGCAGGAAACGGTCAGAACGCAGCAGGAAACAGTCAGAACGCAGCAGGAAGCAGACAGAACGCAGCAGGAAACAGTCAGAACGCAGCAGGAAACAGTCAGAACGCAGCAGGAAACGGTCAGAACGCAGCAGGAAACGGTCAGAACGCAGCAGGAAACAGTCAGAACGCAGCAGGAAACAGTCGGCACACAACAGGAATGGTCAGAAATAGTCAGACAAAAAAAAATGTGTACGTTTTTTTTTTTCGTGTACAAAAAAAACAGTACACAGTTTTTTGTGTACAAAATACACAACCTTTGCTGAGGGAAAGTGCATCAAAGTCAACCATTTTCTGTATAAAGTCAGAGAAGGCACATAAATGTAAAATATTTCTAATATTGTCTAAAAAAGGTCTAAGTGGTTACATGAAAAATCTGCAAAATACAGCAATTTGGTAAATGCTAGAATGATCGATTCGCAAAATAATTGTTAGTTGTGTCCCTGCGGTGGGCAATGACAGTGTTAACATCAGACTGAGTGGGTTCTTACTGTGGAAGGTCTGCAGGTGGACAGTGAGCCCGCTGGCCTGGCTGTAGCCCTTCCCACATTCTCGACACACATAAGGCCGGTCACCAGTGTGCGTCCGTACATGACGTGTGAGCTCAATGGACTGGGCGAACACAGCCTTACAGTACTGACACACATACATCTTTCCTGGAGAGAGAGAGGAAAAAAAAAAAAAAAAGACCAGACAATATTTTAAGATTTAAAACAAAAAAACATACATCCATAACCTTAGAGATGCCAGACTGTCCTACCCTCAGAGTGTTTCTTCTTGGTGTGGTAAGCCAGCGCAGCGGCGACGCTGAAGCTCATGTCACAGTGCTGACAGTGATACGGTTTCTCTCCCGTGTGCAGCCGCATGTGGTTCTTCAGAGAAGAGTTGGCTCCGAACACCGCGCCACATTCCTCGCAGGCAAACGGCTTCACTTCAAGGTGCTCTGCCTGCTTGTGGTAAACCAAACCTGAAACATCACAGGGTTGGTTGGAGGCGAATTTGCATGAACAAAGATTCTGACTCTAAACAATATGACCTTGTTGTAAGTAGTGTTCGATATTGAATTCAGCTAGCTGAATTCGACACACTGTTGAATTAACACTGGCACCAAATTTGACACCGAGTATTTTGTCAAATTATTTTGAAAGTGGCTCAAAGATGAAAAAGACTCAACTTTTTAGAGCAGCAATCACAAACCTCGATTTCAGTCCCATACTATCGTTTTCAAGTGAGTTTGAAATGTGTCTGAGCCAAGTGGCTCATACACTGTCCCAGCTGTCCCAGTTCCACCAGCTCAGCCAGGAGGAATGCGTCCACATCCCAGCAAACGACTGTGAGAAGCTTGTGGAAGCATGTCAGAGTTCAAAAGGTCATCCTACCAAACACCAACAGACTAAGAGACTAAAAATAAAAATGAATAATCTGGATATTCTAGCACGTAGCAAACAGGAATGGTATTTTCTAACACAGGAAAGGTTTAGTTCGACTCAATGTCACAGAGAGGAAAAGGGTTACTTTTCCTCTCTGTGTATCAGTTCTTGGAAAAATACAATGTAGTCAGTAACTATTTTAAAGGGGTAGTATTATATATTTTCCAGGCACATAGAAATTTGTTTTAGCTCAATCAAATAACTACCTTAAGTTGTTATGAAAATGCTGTATATATCAAACATGACTTCACATGACTTTCAATTTAATGGCTTGAAATTGGGTTTCTGTCTCTTTAAAAACGCCTGCTCTTTCTGAAAATCCGCTTTCAGGAAGTCATCACAACATGGCTCCTCTATTAACCATTTAACAACATTTTGACCAGCGTTGTACTGGTCAAAATGCATCGCTTTTGAAGTAGCTCATTAAAGCAGCTTTGACGTAGCTGCTTTAATGAGCTCTGCAGGTGTGCAGTTTCACCAGGTGTTTGCTAATTGCTGCTGGCTAGTCTGAAGGAGCCGAGTAGCACAGCTATGGGGGAGGGCTGCTTGGTGAGATGGAAGCTTGGAAACTGCAGCTCTGAGGAGGAGCTTCATCCTCGAAGGCGGAGCTAGATCCATCCAGGCTTTTCTACAGCTGAATGGTTGCTATGGATATTAAAGGATTTCTCAAACAAGCATGTGGGAATAACATTAAAATGTGATGTCGATAATACTGCTCCTTTAAAAGTTACCATGACAGCAGAGATCAAAGGTCAGGTGACTCTCACCTGACGGGTGGGCGAAGCTACGTCCGCAGATATCGCACACCACCCTTTTCTTAACGCGCGGCGTGTTGCGGTGAACCTCCCCGCGGTGGCGCTGCAGAGCCCGCTGATTCGGCAGCTTCTTGGGGCACTGCGGACACTGGACCCTGCCCTCCTGGGACATGGAGCAGCGCTTCACGTGGGCTAGCATCCGGCACTTAAAGTTAAAAGTCTTCTTGCACCACCTACAGGGGTAGCGGTTGGCGTCGGAGGAGGCCAGGAAAGAGGAGTCTGCCGCGGCGTCGGCCTCCGCCTCGTCCTCGTCGCTCTGGTCCTCGGTGGTCTCCATGTCGGCCTTCTCCTCTGGGTTTGCGGAGTCGTCTGGCTCCTCTGAGTCAGCTGGAAAACACGGGGAAAAGTCTGATGACGCGTGAAAAAATGGTGAGCAGCGTACAGGTCCGTGTGTGTCTCTCTCTACCTGCAGCTTGGGGTGGGTTCTCATCCGCATGGTCCAGCAGAGACCGCAGCGGTTCAGGGAACGCCAGCAGAGCTTTCTTCTGGACGCTGCAGAGCAGCTGGAGGAAGGAGCCCTCGCTGATTCCTCCGTCCCTCAGTCTGCCAATCAGCTTCTCCATCACAGAGGCCGGATCCCTGTCCTCGTAGCACTGACTCACCACCTGGCACAGACACAACGTGACCTCTGAACTTCAGAGAGCAGCACCAATGTTTTGGATTAAAACTGAACTTTTAGTGAATGTTTGATCAACTGGAGCAAAAGGAATCAAATAACAACATGTGAAAAGATTAGGCCTTTCTGCCTAACACAGTGTGGCTATGATCTATTTTTTCATCTCTACTAATACGTGAACATCTTAAGATACCGTATTTTTTTCGGACTATATTTCTAACATTCTGGGAGGAAATTTCAACTTGAACAGCTTAGATCGAAGCAAAGGGGAGACGAAGACGACGGCAACAGACAGGCAGTGTTACAGACAGAATGGAGGAGCCTGTCAGTGTGAACGGGATTATGCTATTCCACGGTTGAGAGGACTGAACCTGTTGTACCTGTCTGTTCTGTTCATCCAGGCTGCTCTGTGCTGCCTGGCTCAGCAGCTCCAGGACAGACGGCATGTTGCTGAGGAGCTCCACCACCTGAGAGGAATGTTGAAGCAGCAGAGCAGCCGGTCCCTCTGGCGCCTCCGTGGCCGGCGGGCTGCTTTCTGCTGCTGCTGCTGCACTTCCAGAGGAGGTGGCCTGTTCAGGTTCTGGGTGGGTTTGGGGGGAGACAACAATGTTATACGTCTTTGTCTGCTAGAAAAACGACAGTATTTTTAATCAGAGGTCCAAGGTTTGTTCAATTGCAATTGTAGAAGATTTTCTTAATGCAATATTTGATATTTATCAGAATATAAATATTGCATCCGTTAAAAGGCATTCATGTTTGGTAGCTGGAGAGACTTTCACTATCCCTGATGTGATGGAGATGTGAAGGAAAACTTAGCAGTTGCTACAATTACATGTGTCCCTCATTTCGTGCAGCTAATTCCTATGCTGCTCAATCATGGAGAAGAGAACCATCAGTGCACAGGCTTACTGAGCCATTTGCACTGACTGGTCCCTGAGCTGAAGATGGTTCAACAAACCTTTGGGTAAATTACTGTAACATGTGAAAACCAACCTGAGGTGCCCAAGGCCTCTTCACAGGCTTTTCTACCAGTTGCTTCCTCCTCATCCTCTTTGTTGTCATGGCAGCATTTGTCCTCAGCTGTCATCTCCATCTTCTCAGAGGCTGAGTTGTCCTCGTTGGGCGACGCTGAGCGTTGGGTGCTCTCGCTCCTGGTGCTGCTGGTCTCCTGTTGGCTGCTTGTCTGCGGAACTGGGACTTTCTGACCCACCAGAGTGGTGAGGACCTTCTTAAAGCCCATGGCCACGTCAAACATTTGCAGGCTGTCCGCGGCCGCGACAATGCGGCTCGCGTTGTGCTTCCCCAGAGGCAGCCTGCCAGAGTAGAGCATTTCCAACAGTGCCCCAAACTCCTGGGAGGAAACCACGGAGGTGTCGATGGAGATGGTGTCCGAGCTGTCCAGAAGGGACCTGCGCAAGGAGCAGAGGCGGGTTTTTTTTTTTTTTTTTGCTGGTCGTGTCTCGTCCCACGTTTCAAACTGAAGCAAAATGTGCTGAGCAGTTCAGACGTTTTACCTGAAGAGCACGCTGGAGGCGGCCAGCACGACCTTGTGAGCCCGGTGAGAACTGTCTCCCACCAGGATGGTGCAGTCGCAGAACAGACCCTCCTTCCTCAGCATCCACAGCTGCTGCAGCAGCTGCTTGCTGAAGTCAGGGAGCTCCATCATTGTGACGAACGATCTGCAGACCAAAAATCAAGAAAGAAAGAAATCTGGTTCAACCAGTTACTGTGATAAACAGGGTTGGGTTTTGTTCTGGCCAGTTGAGCTCAATATAATCTATATTTAGCGACAATTCACAACTACTGTAAGGTCAAGGGACCTTAAAAATCTGTCCAAATCATGTGTAAATGGGATTCATTAAGGGAATCATACAGGATGCTCGAAAAGCAGAACATTTGTTCTGTAAAAATCTGTAATATGGTGATGAACCCCCTCCATCAAATGCTACATCTCCTGTAGCATATCTTAGCCAAAAGAAAATAAAAACGCCTAATTATGTTTGGATCCCACCCACTTCTGCCCAAATCACTAATCACACCTGTATCATCACAGATCCCCCAGAGTTCAGCAAAATAAAGCAGGTCATTTGCAAGGGAATTTTTATTTTATATATTACTGACATAGCCAACCTGCAGGGGATTAACAGACAATTTCCACAATTATTACAAACAGCATAAAACTAACTCAGTGCGAATTGGACAAAACAACAAGTAGCAATGTCCACAACATTTTTCCCCCCCACTGTCTGTGAATATCAGATGTCAAATATAGGTGGGATTTTAATGTGTCATTTATTTGTTGTAAAAAAAATTTATCATGACAGAAGTTTTGATTTATTGTCCCAATAAATCAGTTAATGAAGAAAAAAAAAAGACAAATGTTATAAGACTGAGCGCAGTTAGATCATATAAATCAGGTTTCTTTAAGTGGCTCCTGAAGAAGCTCATTTTGAAATGGGAATGTTATTCATGAACAGTATTTGTGCTTGGAGCCCTAATCTTATCGTTATCACAATTAAACCGCAAAAATATCGTGATAACAATTTAAGACCGTACAGGCCATCCCTAGTCTCTAACATAAAAGCTTGATGATTCAGTTTCATCTCTGTGATTTGTATCCTGAATTCATCAGGTCACCACTGAAGGGAAGGTAAAGTTGGGAGACGTTTCGCCTCCTTTAGAGCTGTTTTGCTGTAGATTATAATAACCTCGCACCATCACAACGGACTTGAAGTGAACACAGGAGAAATCCAACCAAAACAAGACCTCTGCTGGTCGACCTCCAGCAGCAACAGGGAAACTTCTAGACCGTGACTGCGGCTCAGAAAAGAGCACCATTTATCCTCTGGGTCTGTCTGTGATAAGGCCGCAGCTAGCTTTAGCTAAACGATGCTAATATCATATGAAGAAAGCAGCTTTACTGAAGAGAAACTGCAGGCAGGAGACACTGAGACTCAGGTCCGCCATGCTTCCTCTTTACCTTTCATTCAAAGTTCCAGCTCTTTATTTAAACTTCTTCAGTGGACAATTCCAGTGAGCAATAAAGCTTAGCCGTTTTGAAAATGGCGACCACAACACTCGAGTACTTCCGCCCGTGTTCGAGTACTTCCGCCCGTGTTTAACACTCGAGTACTTCCGCCCAATTTCCAGGGTGCTGAGGAAATTGGACTGAACCGTTATTCATAAACAGATTCCAAAGTGCGATTTTATAAATGATCATTTTATTTGTTTTATATTAATGAAAAAATTAATGAATAAAAATAAATAAATACAATCACATATTTTAAAGAATTCAGACCTTAGTGAAAAAGTCCTTCACCACTCCCTCCCTGACCTGGTTTTCATGCAGTTTGTTCTCCAATGTTCACATGAATGGCACCAATACATGTTTTATTTCGACTCTGGTTTCTGAGGACACTTCAGATTTTAATTTGTAAATAATTGTTTTAAGGTTTTGTCATTTTCTGCTTTACAATCGTCACATAAACTGGAAACAAAGAAGCTTGTGACAAACTAACAACAACAACAACAACAAAAACAACTAAGTATTGTATCCTGATGTTGATCTGAAACCAACGGGCTGTTTCTCTTTAATGAGCTTGACATTTTATTTGTCTTGCTGTAGATTTTAGAACTAGCATATTATGTATGGTAATAATATCTCTGTTGTTTCAACCCACTGTGGACTGATGGGGGTCATGCTTCCAGAAGCAACAGCTTTGTTGAGATCTGCACACATAGGGCCCTGTGCTGGGGCTCTACTGTCAGCAGGTAGCGGACACACCCATCATTCTAATTTTCAATTCAGTTCAAACATCCACTCCTGCATCCGTGACACTAGAAATCATAGAAATCACACACAAACACATCAGCGTCAGAGAAAACCTCAATTATGCATTTTCGGTCTAAAGACGACCAAGCCAGCTTTTAATTAGAGGAAGAAACTCTTCAATGTCAATTCACGAAATCAATACCAAGTTTGTATCGGTTTAACTTGATACTCGCTTGATAAAATCAATACTTCAGTTGTAGATTCCTTCTAAATTTTTTTTGGTTTTTGCTTTCAATGTTGAATTGAGTTGTAGTTTAGTTTCTCAACTATATCTCAAAATCTATTTTGTTTTGATAGAAATTTTCTGCACTTTATTTGGGAAAAAACACAAATGGTATTAAGGTATTTTGTCCAACTTCTGTCCTAAGTTTATACAAAAATAACAAAGGAAAAACCCACAAAAACACTTAATATATTGGCATAATTGACATCAGCGAGACAGACCCTGTAGTTACTTTCCATCGGATCAATACCAAAATATGCAGAATCACTCGCCTATACTTAATGGGCTGTAGTTTTATTTGGGTGGCTTAGGATCCTTCTGGAGTCCAAAATAAGTATGTTTATACCTGAAACATGTTTCACCAACAGCCGTCCTATCTTATCAGGGTTCATAAGGTAGTAAAGGCCTCCAAAGAGCTGAAACAAGACAGTCAAATTATTAGAAATGAGGAAGAAACAAGGTGCCTTGAAAATAGCTTTATTGTCCATAAGAAATAACAGTGAAAAGAGCTGGACATGTAACTACTTGCCTTCCATTTCTTACTTTCAATTCACGTTTTCAACTGTTGAAAATAATAATAATGAAAAAGAAAATCAGCTTTTATATAAATCTTGCTGTTTTTTTTCATGTTTCTGACTGGTAATGCGTATGGTACTGATTTGATGTTATGTTGGGCTAATAAATGTTCTAACATTTAAGAGCAGTGATATTTATTTGTGCATTGTTTTGACAATTCTGGAAATTGAACAGTGAGTACAAGAGCCTCCACATAATGAAAAGACTTAACATCCGTCTTAAGTTTTCCTTAAACTATAATTTAAAAAGAAACAAAAAAAAACAACAACAAAACAAACAAAAAAAAACCCCCCCAAAAAAAACAGTTAATTTTCTTGACTGACAAGTCGAAATAAACCGAAGCCACAACTTGGAGAACTACAGGTCCTTTCCCTTTGTTTTTTCAACCTGCTCAGGATTGGTCAGACTGAAGTAAGCGCACACACGTTTTAAATGAACAAACTTTGAACTTTAGGATATATCAAAAACCCAGCTATCCTTATGCAAAGGAAAACAGATTCTTTACAACATAGTCACAGTTTTAATAAAGAAAACCTAGCCAAAACATAAAAAATTAAAAGCACTTATTTATATATATTGACACTTCACATATTCAAGCATTTCTCTTCCATGGAATTTAGTTATGGCTACAGCAGAACGTTCCTCAGTGACCAAGGAGGCCCGTACCTAAAGAGGAGCACAAACACGGGGATGATTGACCATATGCATTTTATGAACTTATGAACTCACAAGTTCATGTGCTTTCCAGCACTTCAGACAAGTCTGTGAAGTACTTTTACTAAAGATGATCCGACATAAAATGAGAAAGAAAACCATACCTTTAAATCCCTCCTCAGGCATTCTCACTGTAAAACAAAGGAGACAACTCCATTTTAAAAAGTCAACGTGTTTCTATAAATAGGAGTAAGTATGGAATCTTTACTATTTTTTATGATGTTTGATTTTCAGTAAACTATTTGTAAAAATAATAATAAAAATATTTTGATGTCACAAGTACAAAGCAACAAAATGTAGTTTGCATCTATCCAGAAGTGCTATACAGGTTATAAATATTTATAAACAAGTGTACAAAGATAAGGTGTATAAACAGAGAGTAATAGTAACGTGCTGTAAAATAAAATAAAATAAAAAAACTAGACTTGTAAGGGTTGTTTGTAAGTAATTGATTTTTCTAGCTAATATTCTGATGATTAACTCATTAATTGGAAAAGAGAACTGCCGCATTCTACAGACGTTTAATTGAACCACAAGACTTTTTTATACAATATCAAAAATACATTAAAAGATGCAAGTACACCAATATTTCAGTATTTTTTAAATGAGAAAATAAACATTTTATTTCCTAAAATGCAAAAACATAGCATTCTTTAGGTGAATTTGAACCAAGAGAAGCTAAAACTGGGCTTCCTGTGGAGTTCTGGGTGAAACGTGAGTACAGACAAAGGTATTTTTTTGAATATATTTTGTGCAGTTTTGACTTAATTACTCCTCTGAATGTTTTTTTCAGAAATTGACATTTATTTGAGTTTGTAATTCCAGTTAACAATTAATCGAAAGATTTCTTTCATTATCAATTCGTCACAATTAATCAGCCAATTTTTTTCAGCCAAAAAAAAAAAAAAAAAAAGAAAAAAACTCTTGAGCCCATAAAGACACATTTGTGTCACCGGCAAACTTTTTTAGCACCTTAAGATCACAGGAAGTCACTCACCTTGATAGGCGTCATCCATGGCAGCATAATCTGTAACCGGTTCATCAGCCTGAGAGACAAAGGTGATAATGAAACATAGATTTGATGGTTGCTAACGTTCCCAGTCGAGGAGTCATGAAGCAAATCAAACCTTTAAACAGATGATGCATTCTGGGATAACACCCAGGCTGCCTAAAGTGGCCGAGTCGTCCGTGAGACTTTTCCCGTCGATAGAGAGGTTCTGGTCGAATGGAGCCACAGAGAAGGCGTGCATAATCTACGGTCACACACACAACACGGGAGAGTTAGCGGTGCAGAACGGGCCCACGCGGCGACCGGCTGTGCGGTGGGAGATCCTCACTTGGATCTTCAGCTCTTTTAGTGTCTGGTTCGCTGAAACGATGAGCGCTTTCTCTCCTCTGAGTTTCCTGTGGCGGGTGCTTCGTCTGATGCTCCCTGCTTTCATCGTGTTGGTGACTGCAGGAGCAGCCACCGCAGCGGCGCTGCTGTCGCTCAGCTTTAGGCGCTTCGCTGCGTCTTGGGCCTGAAGAAAAACAGAATTACATTTGAAGCCATCGATGGATAAATTCACAAAAAAAAAAAAGTTTTTTGAACATGGTAATATTTGGGCGACGTCAAAAATCTGTAGGATCTTAAAAGGCCGGTTTTGCCAGAATATCGTAAAAATATCAAATAGCTGTTCCTCCAGAGTTTTGTGGTTGTTTTAGTGTTTTGGTTTTTTTTGCACTCAAAATTGCAGATTTTGTGGTGTCAATTTAGAAATATTTATTATATTTGCGCCAATGTATGATGTTAAATGTGAATTTCTATTACTCACCATATCAGTCACAGATTATAACTTGACATCAAGTAAGAGTGTTTCTGACCAATTTTGAGGAAAATTTGCAGTAAACTCAGAAAAATATGTGGAGATTTGTTGATTCTGTGTGAATTTTGCAGATTTGTGAAAAACTAAAAAGACTTATTGATGTAATTTGGAGTCCAGAGGGCCACATACAGAGCCACGGTGGGCCAGATTTGGCCCCCGGGCTTTGGGTTTGACACTTGTGATGTAAAACAATCAAGTATGTCACAGCAGTCCAGGTACCTGACTGAAGTCTGGGTCTTTCTCTCCATCCACCTTTGGAAGCTCTTCCTTCTCCTCTTCTGCTTCAGAGCTGCATGCATTCAGCTCTGGGGCGCCGTCTTTAGCCATCTATGTAGAGGACAGTGTGATAAAGTCAAATGTCTGTACACTAAACCCCTCACAGAAGATAGTTGGTCCTTTTTAGATTTATGTTTTGTTATATTTAGCTACTTTCAGAGAAAAATAAAATCGGTATAGACCAAAACTCAAACTGGCAAGTCAGGCTTCTTGAAGGTCGGTGATCGGCCAGGAAACTGCAATCTGTGCAGGCCGAGTTCTTAATAAATGAACCGTGGTAGTTAAGGTTTAGCATGTTCTTCTGCATGTGTGCTTCATACTGTTTTGTCTTCGATGACTTTGCGGACGTAGACGGTAGCCTGGGTGTACTCTCTCAAGTCCCTCTGCTGTTGGAACAGGAAACTCTCTCTGCATTCCCAGCACAGATCTAAAACCAGACACGTTTGAAGAAAAAACATGAAAGATCCACAAAACACAGACATGATACCTGAAAGGCTTTAAAGCTGAACTAAAGATGTTTTTTTTATTTTACATCTGTTAAAATATCACTATGTTGTGACTCACTTTATTTGTAGTAGCTCCACTCACGATCAAAAACAACCAATGAAAGCCAGGAGGAGGGTTTTAGCGCTGTCAATCACTCTCATGTACTTGCTGCTAAATGTGCTAATGGCAGAGAAACAATTAACAGTTACTGGAAAACTGTTTAGCCATTAGCATTGATGGCCATGCTATCACGCTAGCTACCTTAGCATCCACGACAGGGTATGCTAGCTGCACCGTAGCAGAGAGCAAGGGGGAGGGACATGAACCCGGAATGAGCAGCGCCACACAAGACTGTGATCGACAGCACTAAGACCCTCCTCCTGGTCCTGATTGGTTGAATAGTGACAGTTTCAACACAGTATATGGATAAAAATACTTTTTATACTGCAGCTTCCTTAAGCCTAGTTAAATCCAAAAATGCTGCCTAAACTGGAAAGAGAAACATTAATGAAGTTGCCTTATGGCTCTGCCAGCTGATTATGACACTAGAAAAAAATGCTACTTTCAGATTAAAAATGTCTTAAGTTTATCTTGTTTATTTAAGGTGGTCTAAGTAAAGTACCAAAAAGTAGTGGGCCTGTCACAATATTAATATTTAAACCTAGATACCAATTAAAATACCATTTTCAAATTACAATATGCTACTATTTTAACCCCCTTAATTAGGGCAAAAGCAAGTAAGAAACAGTTCAGCCCTTGTTCAGAAAAATGTCCAATTTAAAAATGTCACTTCCTCGACTGGCAAAACGGCAGACAGGATAACACTTGTTCTAAAAGTCAAGAATCGTTTCTTGGACGTGGAGGAAACCTTACCAGGCTGGGTGGTGTACTGCGTCATGGAGGTCTCCGTCTGTCTCAAACAGTGGATTGCTATTGGCTTGTCAACAATGAAGAGTCTGCTGATCACTTCCCATTCGCTGGGCCACAGCAGAGCTATACTGTGCAAAACAAACAGCACGATGTGAGAACGTTGCAGTGGCCAGTAAACGTTCCCTGACAGATCATTAGTTTCCTAATAAAAAGGACAGCAACGGGTTATTATTCTTGTTATTATCCTGTATCAGCTCAGACTGAGTCTTCCTTTGGTTTTATGAAAGCCACTGCTGCAGGATGAGCCATCAACTTTCAAGGTTTGAAATGTGAATAAAGGCTGCGACTACTCAGTGTAATTAATCCTCTGGTTTAATTACACGGAGAAGCAGCATTCAGCTTCTATTCACCACAAATCTGGAAGAAACTTAAAGAAAACTACAAAACTGCTGAAACTTGAGTTCCTTTAAATCAAAGCTACAAACCCAGGTGTTTCAAGCTGCCTTTGATTAGCAGTAAACAGGACATTGATCAACATATTTGATCTGTTTTGATGACGGCATTTGACAAAATATGTTTATTGCTTGTTTTCATTATTGGTGAGGAAATGTTTTGTTTTATGAAGCACTTTGAACTGCCTTGTTGCTGAAATGTGCGATGGAAATGAACTTGAACAGCCTATCACGAGTTCTCTGTGGTCATAAACTAATAATAATGATGTCAGAAGCACAACTGCAAATTTGGATTGTTTAAGTTTTTCAGCTATTATTTCTTAAGCACTATTTCAGATTGTGCTTATGAATTGACCTTGTTATTGTCATGGCAATAAATCAAAACACTGAGATGAAATTTGAGCCCAGACACAATCATAAAGCACATCCAGAGAAAGAAAGCTTTTGACTATCCAACAGAGCTGTGAGAAAGGTCATTTAAAGTTCGTTTTTGCAGGAAACACAGTCAAGATGTGACTGATCAGAACTCACTGCTGGGCCTCTCCATTGATCAGGGAGTCATAGGTGAACATGAAGCCGCCGTGAGGACAGAGAAGCAGCGAGTTGCCAACATTTGACACCGGAGAGGATTTAGTGGGTCTCCTAAAACAAGAAGAAAGTTTATATGTTGCTGAGAAACTAGGGGAGAGTTAAGCACATCAGTAAGCAAAGAACAAGAGCACAATGATCACTAGGTGAGCAGCCTACTCAAACATCGTAATAGTTACATTTATCTGAATAGTAGTTCATTCTTCACGATAAGACAAACATTTTCCTTTAATGACGAACAACACGTACCTGATGAATTTTCTCCACTCTTCCACAAAAAACAGAGGGACTATGTAAAGTTTATCTGTGCCCTGGAGGAACCAACCACAGATGCATCAGTGAGCCACATGAACCGGAAATTAAAGGCGTCGCAGCCGACTGCTCTGCGCTTTACCTGCGGCCATTTGGTCAAAACCGGCCGGTTTTTTTCATGGAACAGGTTCAGCAGCTGGTTCTTCTGCTCGAGAGCCATCATCTTACTGACCGCCTCGTTGTCCTTTTCCTCCTGCTCCAACGTCTGACAACACAGGCGCAAAAAAAAAAAGCTTTAAAGCACTTCCAACTACTAAAGGAAAAAGATCTGGTGATATCGAAACATCACAATGTTTCTCATTGAGTTGATGGCACTAGCGCCCGTCATGACTGCTTTGATGAAGTTGCAACAGAAGACGCCCTAACTACAAACTTTGAATGATAATATATACAATTATGGAATATTTTTATACATTTTAAAATCTACTAAAAGACTGATATTGCTGAATCCAGGCCTACGGAACTGATTAAGCTTTTTACAATGACTGCAGGTATCTAGGTAAGGTAAGTGCTAATATTTACCCCACGAAATCCCTCTTCAAAAATCCTCTTCTCCAGCCCAGTCGATATCGATTGAAAGACGCCAATTCATACTGTACTTATAAGCTAACCACCAAATGCACAGAAAAACGTAATAATTTGATCTGATTTTGCAACCTAACACCTGCAAAACTCTTGCGATAGGACGAGTTTACCCTGCGACTAAACCGACCCTTCATGGATAACTTCTATGAAAGAAACGCAGACAGTTGGCTCAGATGCAGACGGTGAAAGTCCCCCACCAGACACTGCCGACACGGCTCCTGCATGTGGGTGAACTCTGGGGCTCTGGGGAAGTATTCTCTCAGCTTCGTCCACACTTCAGTAGATACCAGCTTCCGCTCCGTCTCCAAGATACTCAGTGCTCCTGGCGCAGACGCAAAAACGTCGTGGGAGAGAATACACGATTGAAATGTCGGCTTCAAATATTTTAACAAAAAACAAAACAGTGTTACTGATGGAAGGTAAACATTATTTTTGATGCTGGTGTTGGGGGGGAGGGAGGGGAAATACCATGAGTGCAAACGATGTCTTCATTGAAAGTCTTCGTCTCATCGTCAGTTCCCGCGGTGGCCTCCATGCCAAACTCTAGGAAACAAAAACAGTGACAAAAAAATTCAAACAGAAGGCTGGACTCACAAACTCGCAACAGTCGGCTGTAGGTTTCACCGACCGAGTAGGTAGAGACATTTATTTGTTTGTTTTGCTACTCTAAACTTTAGTGGGAGACAGAAACATTTTACTTGAAGCTCCTATCTGAATCTCAGCTGCTGATGTCACTTTGTTCAAGTTATGCAATTTCAAGTCAGGATCTATCTCTAATCTCAATAGCAAAGATAAAATCAGTTCGGAAGCCTTAAAAATGCCCTACATTACATTTGGCAGTAATGACAGAAGCCCATCTAGGTAACACCATGAAGAAAAGCCTTCACAGCACTTCACCTTGTTACAGCCTGTCTACAAATTGTATTGAATTAACGTCTTCATGCAAGTACCCCACTTTGACAATGTGGACATTTTTATGTTGTACAACTGAGCTAAAACTAGGAAACCAATAAATCACATTTATGTTAACCTTTGCTTAACATTTTGGTGATTCGTCTTTGGCGGCGGTGGCAGCCTCAAGTCACTTTGAAAACCACATAATTTTAACTGTAAGATGCCCAGATTGAATAGCGGTTGAATGAAATTGAATGAATTTGTGTTTTTGAGAAACATCTGAAAATATATATTTCTGTTATGGATTTTTTTTTCTGAGTAAAGAAACGTCTTTTCTAATACAAATGTCTTTGTTTTCAAATTCACACAGCATTTCATCAGTATTATGCTGCCCGCTATCATATTCAGATTGTGTTTGACTTTGCAATGATGCAAAGTCTTCAACACATCTTGCTTCAACTTACAGAAGTGCCAAGCTAACGTTAGCTCTTACTTTTAATTTAAAAATGATAACTTACATTACAACATGTCTTCACACAGTTACAGTTGAGTCTGTGGTACAAACCATAGCGGACGGGTTGCTCAACTGCTTCAAAAACTAAATGCAGCAAAGGTGTTTGGTTAGCTTGACGTGCTCCGATTCTAGTTTGGCTGACAGACAACAGAGAAAGTAGCGAGCATTAAAAGACCAGAGAAGCCTTCGGCCATGTCTTACTGTTGTTAGTGTGTGGTCCCTGGCCATTGGTCTGGCCGTTGCTGTGTTTGCTTTCCTCCTCATCTTCTTCCAGCTGTTCCAAAGCCAACTGCCTCCAGCTGCGCAAAGACGGCTTACCCACCCAGTAGCCATCACTGCTAGAACACACAGCGATATTCATTAGCAATGAGCATCTTAGGAACTTTACCTAACTAAACTTTAAGTGTTACGTGGGCTGCTTTGCTACCTGGTTGCGCGCTTTACTAGATTTGAAATTTCTTTGTAGTCTTCGTCTAGTTGTTTTTTTAGCCGCAGCACCCTGCATCGCTCGCTGACACAGTCTCTGCACAGAGAGGAACCTGAACCAACAGGCAAAATAAACTTAAACATGCAAATATTATTCTCAAAAGATAGACCAGATCCAATATGAATTGATTTATAAGGGCCATAAAAATACCAAAAAAAGGTAAGCTGCTTGAATCGTGCCGGTAGATTAGATTATTTTTAGAGCTTCTCTTACTTAAGAGAAGTTCTGAAAATAATCAGACTTACTGCTACAAAACATTTGCCCAGCTGTCGAATTAGGCATTAAAAACTGTCCAGGACTTCAGTTGAGACAAAACAATGTTTCACTAACCATCAAGTCTTGGCCCACCGCCGTAGCGCTCATACAGGAGTTTCGCAGCTTCTAAAGAAACCCTCTTGATTTCTCCCATATTGTCTGGGTGGAGTTTTCCGTGGGAACAAAGAAAAATGGAGTTGTCAATTTCCTTGGTTGCAGTTGAATCGTCGAGCCACTTCTTCAGCCATTCCAGGGGGAGGAACTCATACGGTTCTCCTAAAGAGGGAAAACAAAGAAACACATCAAGCACAACAAGACTAATTCTGGAACTATGTTTAGTTGTAGCTTCATGTGCTACAAAGAAGCTTCTTGTCCCAGTTTAAGGACCTTTAAATGAGGTATGGAAGATAACACATGACCTCAGGTGGTGAGGAGGCTGCATGAGCAAGTGCTTGGTGTAATATAAGGTATATCGCTGCTGCCTGGGAGGTCAGTACAAGGTGATATGGCTGAAACACTTATCAAAATATAAGCATTTTATATCAGTTGATACTGACAATTGTCCATACCAAAAGTTATCAATTAGTTTATTTGTTTTAAATATCTGAAATACTGGCAAAGCGGTGGCGTGACCTTTCCCGTCTTATCTATAGTTTTTGCTCTACGCCCTTGTTTTTTTTTATTTTTAACTACTTATGAGCCACAGTGGGGAAACCTGAAACTGCTGCTGCACAAGTTACTCAGTGGGTTGTTGCTAGGTGACAAAATAGTGTCTGTTAGACAATACTACCAACCTAGCTTAGCTGGATGTGAGAAATTGAGTGGCAAAGGCCTTTCCTCTGCCTACATCTCCCAGAATCCTGTGCAGATTTTGGATTGGAGCTCAGTGAATATTCTATGTTTAATATTCTATAAGAGGTGTTATCGACTGATATTGATCACCAATCAAAGTGATTAATATAAGTAATTAGACAGGTGGTCTGGCAGTGTCCATAACATTTGGCAAAACTTTGCATTTCTTTTATGGAAAAACATTTTCAGACACTCCATAGATAACAGAGTTTTCATTTTTCTGGAAGTGTCCAAACAATTTCCCTACTTTGAATTTTATTTAGTTTTGTTTGTATAGCACAAATTCATTGCAAATGTTGGAAAAAGAATGGACAAATATTTTTTTTTAAAAAAGTCAACATGACATATTTACATGTACTGGTAGGTAAAGTACTATTTGTAAATTGTCCAGTTCAACGCCCACACTACTCACAAAACGTTAGAGATAGTTTACTCACAATGAACTATAATTAGGTCAAGTAATTAGACCTTGAAATGTTTAAATGCAACTCTGCAATTGTTCTGTGTTTCAATATTTATTGCACTCTGGGAACATCTGCAGGAACATGGGCTCCTTTAAAGGACAGTCCTTTTAAGGAACCGGACCTTAAATTTACAGTAGTTTATGTTACCGTAAATTCACTATAATGCACAAGATCTTTCCAGCCATCACTGTCTACAATAACTCAATGAAGACTTTGAATTAATGTGTTACAACATTTAATTTTCCTTTGGGATCAAGAACGTTTCATTGAATATGAATGCAAGTGACACAAAATCACAGCACAGTACTTGAATTTGGTGAAATACACAAATGAAAAGCTGTATTGGAGTAATGTCTTTCATGTGTTGACCTGACTTTCTCTTTGCTACACTGCTCACATCTTAGATTAATCCGAGTGGAGTCACAACCAGTGTGAATGCTTTCTGTGAAGTGGAGTTGTTAAGGAATGTTGTTACCAACCATCTTTTGCAGGTAAAAGGTCGTAGAGCTCTTTCACCTCTTCATGCTTGGCCCTGCCCTTATCCACACTCTGTTTTCTCATGTGGGCCATCTCCATGCACCACTCTTCAAACTTATGGTTATCTTGGTCAACCAACTTCTGAAGGAATGCTATGAGCAAAGATTAAAAAAAAAAAGAAAACGGGGGAAAAAAAGAGACATAATTGAAACTTTTGCTGAAAGGAAAGTAAAAAAAAAAAAAAAACGTTTTAAATCGGTTGACATGTTTGTTTTTTAACATCCAGTCACCAATAGGATAATTAGCTACTCACAAGGGACCTCAACGTTTGTCCTTGAGGGATTTGAACTCTCGTCTTCCTGGACTTTATACACCAGCATGTAGGCGTTTCTGGAGCAGTGGTAGCCTTTACTGCATTTTGGTTTCCGTGACTGCGTTTTGCCCGTCTCAGCTAAACGGGCAAATAAATTTAAAAAAATTGTATAAATTTTTTATTTATTTATACAAAAACAATAAATAAATGAAAAAATCGAATAAGTCGAATAAGAGTTTACGTCTACTGACATGCACGCCACTGTTAATGCAGGCAGACGTTCACATATCCTTGACAGACAACAGGTTAAAAAAAGAGCGCTATGATTTCCAAGAACTTGGATACTCACCAATGTCCTCTTCGATGCCAAGTTGCAGCTTCTTTCCCTCCATCTTTTCGATCTCCTCATCATTGAATTTGTACCAGTCTCCGGTAAGGGCGTCCCTCACGTGAGCTATGTAGTGTCCGGAGTAGGCGCTGATTCCCCGGTGGATCAGCACTGCACTCAGCTCATAGACACATTTCTGGTCTGGGGGGAAAACAACAGCAGCAGAGTCCGTCATACTTGAACAGATTTGATGTGGAAGGACAGTACTTCCTCAGAAAGTATTTAAAATCTGGCAGGCTATGAATGTATGTAGATGAAGACCGTATTGCATCTTTCATGACTCTGAATTTACAGAACTGTCTCACATTTCCTGCTCAAATGTTAAAGTCCACAATAAATTGTTTGATGGACAGCTAAAATAAATGCTTCTCTGCTATTTATAACCTATGTCCACGTCTTTCATTTTCGCTCGGTTTAGTGCTCTCTTTTAACTTTGACATAATAAATACAGCCTTTTCAGTTCTCTTGTCTTTGCACAATGCCTCTCAGTCATAAGCACACAAACATGCAGCATTCTCATTTCACAGTTGCCTAAAGAAAAATGGGAAGCAAAGATGATTTTCTAAAAGGTCACATTTTAAAAAGAAAAATAAATCAATAAATATTTCATTACAAATAACAAAAAAGGTCAAACTGAAAAATGAACAAAACCTATGAAATTGAAAACAATGAGACAAGGCTGCTGGTGCTGGATATCTGAGGGAAGCTGTAGCTAAAAACATTTACCAACTCTAATAAAAGCTAACATAAAAACAAATTTCCATTTGAAATGGGGGAACGTGAAAAATCACGTGCCCCATTTCAATATCTGAAAGCACAAACTTCATAATTACCTAGTTTTTGTTCCAAGAATGGTTCCATGTCCAGCTGCTCAGGAAAATTTATGAAAGTGTTGAGCTTCTTCTTCAGACCCGTTTGTCTATAGATGAAATCAAACAAAAATTAATCTGTTTCCTTTACAAAATAATACATTTTATTATTTTCACATCTGGGTATCTATAAACAAGTCTGCCTTCTTCACACACACAATTTAAAAATCTGGTTTTTAAATCCAAAACAGAGACTGACTGTGGGATTGAACTGAAGCCAGTGGAGCACACAGTCCAACATCAGGCTAACTAAATGGCCTGAATTAATAAATCTCTTTATCAGGTCAAAGGACTCAAGTGCTTTTACACTACACTCAGAAATTCACCCAGTCAGACTGATGGTGGTAAGCTAGCAAGTGAAACGTCTTGCCAAAACAATAAAACTAAAAAAGTTGACCTCCAAAGTCAGCATGTTTCACTCATTCATTTCCATGTTTCCTTCCAACTCCGTGACTGACCTATCAAAGACAAAGCGCATGAGCTGCAGGTTGAGGGTCGGAGGCAGGCTGTGGAGTCGGATCCTCCGGGTGGCGTTCTGTTTGCTCTGGCAGTTTTCACAGAAGTAGCGGTTCTCTCCATCCAGCTTCTCTTCCTACAAGGTCACAGGTAGAGGGATTAAAACCCAACTCTAGAGTTTTCCACCAGGCACACGAACGCTAACTTCAATGTCATGCTATTTATTGGATGCCTCCAATTTGATGATTATTGCTTATTTTATAGCATATTTTCTAAATACAAACATCATACTCTGTGCCATATGGAATATCCTGATATTTTTTGTGATGGGTGGCAGAAATGATATGTATCACAATATTTTGGTATAAAACTTACAATAGAAACGAAAAAAGCATATGCTAATCAGTGGATATATATATAGGTATATATACTTTATTCTGACCTGCACTAGACGTCAATTACTTAATTCATCTTTTCTTGAAAGTCTAGATCAAACTGAGAACGGAAATGAAGCCACCTTGAGGAACTCGGTGATGCACTCAGTGAGGTTTTTGTGGCCCTGAATATTCAGCTCCAGCTCATAGAACCGCGACGGCAAAGTAGATGACCTTCCACACTGATTACATCTGGAGACAAAGACAAAAACTTCACATGATTCTTAATAAAGTCCCAAAAGTCAAACAAGCATTTTCCCATGGAAATGCTACTACAGAAACTACTTCTATAATTCAGAACAAACGCCCTCTTATTTCGGCCTTGTGTGAAAATGGTCATGTCTTATAACAGTCATAAAACAGTGGCACATGGTGAATACAACTCATGGCATCAGTTGCTTGAAATGCACAAACAAATCTTTTTATTTGAAAAGCTAAAAAATAACTGGTCTTACATTGTAACATAGAAGAACTGTCCACAGAACTGCTGCTGGATGAGATTTTGCAAGTTGGGATTCTTCTCCTTAGACAATGTCTCCTCCAACAGAGACAAGAAAAGATTGGAAAACTCCTGGGCATCCTGGAAATAATAATAAAAAAAACCATACATCATTATAAGTAACCAAACTGATGTTTCCAAGCTGGGTGTCATGTTTGCTTAGTGATTCTGAAGTGTATCGGTAAACTAAATTGATCATGGAAATCCAGTCAACTTTTCTCTCCAGTGCTTGTCAGCCAGTAGTGCAATACCTGTGTTTCTTATCAATTTTTTAGTGAACACAGTGCAGAAAGTATTGCTGTAATTGTAATTACGTGTTGAAAGTAAATCAACTTCTGACGTGTTCCAAGCATGAAACGAGTTTGACTTTTCTGAAATACACAGTTTGTGTATGACTGACCTGTTGCTGTCCCGTATCCAGACCCAGCGCTTTGACAAGCCCCGACGGGTCAATGTACTTCCTGTTGCTGTTTTGCAGGAGAGCAAAGAGGTACTGCAGATGCTCACATATGGACTGGGGCTCATAATCTGAGAGAGTTAATTAGAGAAAAGACAGTTAATACAATCTGCCAGTTCGGCTTATTTTCAACTCTATTTCTTTAAATAAGGACATTAAAGAGAACATGGTCTGAATGCATCTTTTCGATTTACCAGAATCAATGTTGTGTTCCTGCGCCCGCGAATTTTGGCACTGATAAAGGCTCCTACGTAGCTCCAGGTTATGGAACCACACTTGCAGGAATGTGTTGACGTAACATGTTGCACCCAGGTTGGTCAGGCCAACAAATATGTTCTGGAATGGGGCAGAGAGATAAGGGAGTATAGAAAAGGTTCATTAGAAAATGTTCTAAAATGAGTCCATGAGTGGCACAATCACACCCTATTAGAGAACAGCTGAGTAAATACCAACAAAGGGTGTGTAACTTTAAGAAAGTACCTTTTCTCTGCGTTCTGAATTTGGGTCATCAATATTATGGAAAGTGTTTTCATCAATCTCACCGAGCCACACCTGTTCCCCAATACCAACAAGACAGTTGGGATTCCCTTTACAATTCCTCCTACAAAGAAAAATCACCACCATTACCTTCCTTTTGTCATTTGTCACTGTAAAAAAAAAAAAGATTGATTCTCTCATAAGTGGAAACTGCAGTATAACTGAACTGAGATGCTCTTTAGATCCAAAAATCTCAACTAACTTTGTGATGAACTTTACTATGCCGTCAGACGCCATAGTTCAAGATCCCACAAAGGCAAATTCTGTGCAGATTGTGAAAATGGAGCAAACAGTAACAAACTAACAGAATAAACTTTTTCTGCAACCGGGAGACATGAATCACAAAGATTCCATGGAAAAGCGATGCGACATGATAAACACACACACACATTGCAACCCAATAAAATATGCAGTGTTCTTGTATAAAGGTTCCCAAAAACAACTGATATGAGTTTACAAAGAAATGTGTAAAAAGAACAGAAACCAAAACTTTGACACATTAATACGAAAAACATTAAGTAGAAGAGAAAAAGCGCTGCTTTTCGTTAAAAAAAAAAAAAAAAAAAAAGAAGAAAAAGCTATACAAAACAGGCTCATTGAGATGTCCACTTCAAAATTAAGTTTGCCTCTCCACACACACGAATAGTTTGACATGTTCATACCGTACCTGCATATTCCTCTTTTGCAGGCTGGGATATTGATCCGATATGCTAAGTCTATGTGTTCCTGCTTAATGTCTTCTGGTTTTACTGTTTCCACCCAAAGCCAAGCGGCTTTCTCCAGTTTCACTCGGGGTGCCATTATCTTAAAGATAGGATTCCTATAGCAGAGTTGGAAAAGTTTACAAAGGCTAAACGAACAGACAGAGAGAAAGAGAAACGATTTAAAAATACCCAAACTGTTCCCAGGATGCTAACACGGTCAGTTAGCTGAAGCTAAATTATAGCATGCAGCTCAATAAGAAGTCCTTCTATCAGTATGCTACTTATTTTTAGCCAACTAATACAGAGCACTTTTTACTGTCACGACCAAGTTACAGTTAACAAACCGGACATACATCACATCGCAGCACCACAATAAACATTAAAATAAGATAACTACCAACAAATAGTTAAAGGAAGCGTCTCCGCTGAACACTAAACTCGTGAAGTTAGCTTGCTAGCTAAAACGTAGCTAGCCCGACTGTTTGTGCTAGCAACAAGACATTCAATTTATCGCAGCCTGACGCAGATGTAAATAATTTATTGTGTTAAGGATACATATTATCGAACCTCTCATGCGTGTAGCTGCTTCATCAGTGCATACATAATGGGATATTACATTTTATTTGCGGTTTATTTTAGATTTAGCGCCCTTGCGTCAGTTTATAAATAAATAATTCCTCCGCTCAAAATCAACGCGACGTCAACAAGTGACGCAGGCGACGTCGGGTGAAGAAGGGAGCAGAAGCGCACACGTAGGTCAATTTAACAAAACCTTAACTTCTTGTCTTGAAAATTCACTTAGATTTCCAATTCCATGTCAGTTTTAACACAGTACATACAAAATTACCAGCAAAAAACAAACAGCAGCAAATTCTAAAGCAGACATCAAACTCTAAAGCCCTCCTATATTTTGACTGTAGGGGGCGCAATTACTACTGTAAACAGCAATGGTACGACTTCAAAGTTAAGCCAACTCAAACCCAAAGTAAAACAAACAAACAAACAAACAAATTTTAAGTGAGTTTTAAACATTTTGTTGCATATTTATGTGCACCGTGAACTAGAATTCAAAAGCAATCAGCCATATTTTAGTGGCTTAAATGTATGCATCCCAAAATTAGAATGCTGTAAAAAAGTTCAATATTTTTTGTCACTCAGAAAGTGACACTCATATGTCATATAGATTCATTTCTCATAGGGCGAAAGATCGCAGTCCTTAATTTCTTGTCTTTTTGATTATTATGACTTATTAAATGAGGACATTGTCAAAAATGAATGCCTCGTGTCAAATGAATGGTTAATGACATTTGCAAAAAGTTTAAATGTCATTTTTGGTCATTTCCTTGCTCTATTTGTTGTTATCCAGTTTCTTCATTTTGAAACATTGCATCCTGGTTATGATCCAGAAGCACCAGATGTAAATACATGACATTTTCCCAGATTTGGATCAGGAGTGCTTTTGGGCTTTTGAATATTTAATAGCAGTTCTGAAAACAAAGAAGACTTTAATAATATAACCACATAAACAATTAATGAAAAAAAAAAAAACTTTTAAATCTTTTATAAAATATCAAACAAATGTAATTTCTGGTGTTGAGTATCTGAGGAGATGTCATTTATTCCTGCCAAAAATGATAAAAGTCTTCACTCATCATTATGATGGGATTTGATTGTCAGTCCTAAGCATTCAGAATCTCCTTTCAGAGTAAACACATCTTGTTTCCCCAGGGAAACCACTGGTTTATAGGAAATACTGACAATTTTGAAGAGAAACCCTCGAAGTGAAACATGTGTGAACCTGTAATGGCTGCAAACACACTAAGCGCTACTCCGTTAGTCGAGAGTGGCACAAAGTCCCTTACTAAGCAGAGCTTGTTGTTGCAGAGATCCCATTGGTTGTGTGATAAAGTCAACAGGGTAGTTATGCTGACTCGCTGTGTCATAATCACATGGTAAGGTTTTGCCAAGCTGTTTTGCTTGCCTGCAGCTGTTCAGTCCTGAACAGCTTGCGTGAAAATCTCCTTTCAGTAGATGACTGTAGAATAACTAGCAGCTCCAAAAGAGCAATCCAAACCACGACAGCAATATAGTTTACATGCAACTGTTTCACTGCAAGTGACCATTTCCCCATTGAGGGACAGTAAATGTTATTTCTATTCTCTTCAAAACATCAGGAAGAGAGACTTGGACATCTTCAAGCAAACACTATGAATCATTTTTAAAAATGTACCAAAGGATTATCTTCATTATTCTGCCATTTAGGCACATCCATGTGCCAGACTGGCCTAGTCAAAGTCAAAGTTGGGGGTGCATTCGAGATAATCTTGCCCACCATCTCCGGAGCATGATAACATTTGGAATGGATTTATTCGGCATGTCTGAACATGTAGCCCTCTTTTCAGACAGGATGCATCAGAGAGGCCACTTTCCATCATAACACACATCACATAAATTTAATTGAGCGAGATATTTGAATATGAAATGCATACTAATTTGCATAATCCCTATTTGTTTATACATACATACACACGCATGCGCACACACACGCATATATATGTCTCCAATATAACATGTCTCCAAAATACCAAGCAAAAATGTAATAGATATTTGCAGGAAATGAGAAATGGTCAAAATGATGAAAAAGATGCAAAGATGCAGACCTCAAGTAATACAAAGAAAACAAATTCATATTCATTTATAAACAGCACTACTAATGTTTTCAACCGGGATAGAGTTCAGAAATCAATATTTGTTGGAATAACCAAGTTTTCAATGGGCTTCAGCGCAGTGGGCTCTTCATTTTGCCATACACCTGTAAATAAAACACGGCCACCAAACGAGTCACATAATAAAATGTGTCTGAATAACTTTAAAGAGACCTTGAATGAAGCACATGGAAGCAAATGCATATAAGGCAGCAACGTTTCCCAAACGAAATCGCCCTCGTGATAAAAACATGACGCAGTGCCCCACCCGCCCCCCCCAGTCCCTCCGCCCCCTACGTTTTTCAGGCCGCGCGCGATGTGAATGAACGAGACTCCGCCCCTTCCGGGCTTAAAGAGCCGCGGCAGGGCGGGGCGGCGGGCACACGCGCGGATACCTCAAGTCACCGCATCTGCCACGCTCCACAGGTAAGAGACACATTTACAAAACTTCCAGCTTAGGCTTTTTAAACAATATTTATATGCTAATATTGTTCAGTGTTCGCATCCTTGCGTGTTGTTTTGTTTGAAAGTGTCTCAGAACCTAAAGGGTCTGGTAAGTTACAGTAACTCGGGGGTCTGGCTGCTCCTCTGCATCAGGACAACATAAAGACAAACTTTTTATTTCCCTTCCTGTTGCCTTAGCCATAGTCATTGTGATTTCAATTTCGATATAAAATGTGTTGAACAAGACAGTCTGTGAAGGACTTGGGCAGCTGTTAGATGTTGAAACTTAGTTGGTAATATAATAATAAAACAACTTTAGTTGTGTTGTTTCGTTATTAGTTGAACTAAAATCTACCCGTAATGAATTACACAGAAAAGAGACAGGATTATTCTTTTTTTTTGTATCATGTCATCTCGATAATAGATAGTAAATGAAAAATATATGAATATAGAAAATCAAGAAACTCTAGTTTGTCACACTATGGACAAGGTAAACATTTCCAGTCTTTTAAGGACAGAACTGAATAACTCTGATCTGGGGGTCAAATAGGCTTTAATCTGTTCCACTGATCAGGGCTGGAGGAGAGGCGGAGCAGAGGACTGAGGGAATGAATGGAAGGATTAGTTAACCAGCTATTTATCTCTCTAATCCTGTACTTTTTTTGAATCTGGTGTAAGTGATAGGTACAAATGAGCTTTACTGAGTAAGAACTGACCCGTCTGCAGCTGGTTATATAAACAGAGGTGGGGTGGGGGATAGGCGACTTCTGAAACAGGTGCAGATGAATAATTCTGCTGAAAACTGACTTGAAACCAACATTTGTAAAATAAACAAATAGATGAGTAAGTAAATTGGCAGTTACTTGACTTTATTTCTCAGCTTTTCTTTGACTCTTCACCTGTACAAATTGAGCTCAACACTGATTTGCAATGAATACATTTATGGATGTCAAACAATTTATGGAACTACTTACGTGCCCAAATTTTTTATCCCAGCTCATTCAGGTGTTCCCAGGTGTTAAGGGACACATTATCCACACAGTGCGCTTCTAGGTCCGAGCCGGTGTCCCCCCCTGGTGGGACATGCTGATCAGGAGGTCCCCAAGAGACATCCTGATCAGATCCACAAACCACTTGAGCTCCAAACACATATATTAGAATTTAATGATATAATAGTTTCAGTACTTCCATGATGATCATACTGTCAGAATAAAATACATTTTTATTGGTGTAGCTGTCTCTGTGGAGTGTAAGAACTGCTGGTTTTGCTCTGCGTCCTGCAGGAGTCTACGGCAACGTCAGAGCCAAGATGGGGCGGAAGGAGATCATCTGCAGCTGGAAGAAAAATGTCAGCAACATCAAGGATGTGTTCGACTTCAAAGGAAAAATGGGATCGTAAGTACTCCTGTTCTTCAGTGGCTTAACGCCTGGCCATTTACATTGGATATAAACAAACAAACTAAACAAATTAAATACAATCTTCATTGCAAAAATGTTTTTTTTCTTTTTTGCATGTCCGGTTTGGAAGTTTGGTTCTCAGAATAGTTTTGTTTCCTTAGTGCTAAGGACTAGCTCAACTGATTTACTTTCACAAGTGGAGCATTCCAGCTCCAATCTGTTCTAAGTAGTGCTAGTATTTAGTAGCAACCGCAGCCCAATTCAGACATGCTCAGCAGCATGCAATGCAAAAACAGAACTGACTGTTCAGATATGGTGAACATCAATAAATCTATTTTTCAACAAAAAAAAAAACAATTGCTTTCGATTTAAATCGAGCAGAAAAGACTGTTTTTTCTTGTTCTTCTTTTTTTTTTTTTACACTTCCTGAGTGACACTACCTCCTACCTTAGCGTAACAGTTTAAAAGCACTAAAGAGTGAAGGTTTCTCGTCTGTGAGAATACTCTTTGCATTGTTAAGACATCTCTGTTTATACATAGATGTTCTAAGACTTTTTAGCCAATGCCCTGCAGCTCAGTTTTCCTTTGTGCTTCCGTAATGCCGCCCAACCTGCACAAGATACAGCAAGTAAACCACTCTCCACAAAAGCAATGTCAAATATCTCCAGGGTTTTACAGCCAACATCGAATAAAATCAGCCTTTTATAAAGGGTAGCTCTGATGGTGCTGGAATACTTCAGTATTTTTAAATAGCTGAAATTTTGAAAGCATGGACAGAGAAGCATGGAGAACAAATACACTGTAGTAATAATGTAACAATATTTATTGGGATGAGTTACCAGCTTAACAATAATGAGTTCACAAGGAACGATTGGAAGAATCAGTTGCTAGTAGGTGTTTTTCTTTACATTGCTTTGCTCTGAACTCGGCATCTGTTCTGTAAAAGTGAAATCCATGTATCAGGAGCTTTTATACAGAGCTCTTTTTAGTTGTTAATTCTGCAAGTCATGATCCAAAACAGAGGCTCTTACAAGGTGTGAGGTATATTATTATATTCAAAACCACAAAAATTTCCCTCTTACCTGAAGGTACTTATAATAAGATTCTTCTGGAAGAGCTGGACCATCAGAGCTTTGTGTGGCTGTAAGGGTTTAAGGTGATGATGGTTTGCCCCATCCCCACCTTTTATTGCACACTGATGGTCAGCTGGCTGAAATAAGGCTCCCAGGCTTTTAAGCTTTGTCGTATAAAAACCAAACGGTGATGATGAGGAAATTCTTATTAAGGTAAAGCTGTTTTAAAATGTCATTTGGTAACCTACAACTGGCATGTCTGCTCAATGGTTACCCGTAGACTCTACCACAGGTTAGCTGATATCATCTTGTTATCCTTCTATTACCCTATAAAGAGCAGAATAATCAAAAAAAATTTTTTTTAGCTTTACACCATGTTATAAATTATTCCCTCATCAAAAACATACCTGAAGTGTTGCCTTGATTCTTTCAGACATGTTTTGAGAAAACCTTATATCTCCATGGCAACCATTCAGCTGTGTAAAAGCTTCGGTCCTGCCACATGGACCGAATGAAGCTTCTCATCAGAGCTGCAAGTTCCAAGATTGCACCTCACAGAGCTCCCCTCCCACACATTTCTCCACCTTCTGCTCCTTCAGACTAGCCATTTCACAAAATATTGTGAAATGGTTAATAGAGGAGCCATGTTCTGATGATTTCCGCTCAATAACCTATTTAGACGGTTTATCAGCAAAAAAATAGTTGATATGGGGGGTTTAGTTTCACCTTAATATCGTTACTTGTTTATGTTATAAGCAAACAAACTAAACTGAACTAAGCTAAATGTGTTTTATTATTGAGGCTTTTTTGTGTTCAAGCTTCATGGGACTTTTTGTACTGACATCTTAAATTTCCATGAAATGTGAATATCTTTGCTAAATGCCACAAAGGATGATATCATGATCCACCTCCTCACATCATCATGTATTTATGTTAATCGTAGCTTTTGTTGTTACGATTAAGTGGCCCTATTGTATTTAAGGCACTCATTTGAACACAGAGACAATCAGCACAGCTGAAAAACTGCCTTCTCTTGTAATTTGCATCATGTGCTTCATTAGCCCAGATTGAGGCTGCATGGTAGCTTCGTTAGCCAGGACAGTCACCTGGAACACGCAGTTGACAGGTGTGCGGATGAACTCACTCCTGTTGTTGAAAGCTGCTTTATTGCACATTTCTCACCCGGCTCTGAATGTGTCCTGTGTGCGTGTCTGAGAGCTTACGTCAGAGGAACTGAGCTGGAACATCCTAGCACAACTTCATTAGAGGATTAGGAGTCTGACTGACTGTATGAGTCCGTGCTGAATGAGTGTGAGGTGAGGCAGTCGGAGCAGAACCAGGTGTGCGTTTATGCAAGCAGTTCATTTCAGCTCAGGATGCGCTTCACTGTGTGTGAATAAACTGTGGGAAAGGATTTCTGCAGCTCATGGATGTTTCCTCGAAGCCTAAAGCGCACAAGCGGAATCATAGACTTTGCTCGGAAAACTTAGCCGCAAACTTACAGAGTAATTCTGTTTGTTCTTTTTGTCACATTTAAAATGTTCCAGATCACCAAGCGATGTTGTATGTCGACAGAATGCGGCGTTCAGTGATGTTATGTCAGAAAACAAAGCTTTCCAAGCCAACCTGGCTCCTTGTGAAAAAGTAAATAATCTTTACACTTCAAAAATAAAATTTGTCTCATAAAAAAAAATCTGAACTTTTTTTTTTACGCCACTATATCAGAGTCTAAATTAGAATACATTGCAAACACAAAAAGGGGTGATGACCTGGTAAGAACAATACCTTGTATATTTTAGTGTTAGTGTCACCAGAGAAGTTAGCAGAATATTTTTATTGTGAGGTTAATGTTTGGGTAGGTTTGTTCTGGTGTGTGTGCATTGAATGGGGTTTGACTAATGATTCCTGATCATCAGGCGGTAACCCCACTTTGTTTTAACTAAAAGCAACTTAACTTCATTGATAATTTCATTACTAATAAATTATAAATCACAATTATTAAGTGTCGCATTAGCTAAACGTTGTTGTAATCCCTGTTGCACAACAACACACTTTAACAATAAATCTAGTCTTGATTTGGGACAAGTGCAATAGTGCATCTGCATGCTTATAATGTGGAAATGGCCACGAATGTATTCTGAATAGCTGATCAATGGATGTTGGTCTGTGATCAAATAGAGCTAATGAACCAATTGCATAATTTCTTGGTTGTGTATTTGCACTTTGGTGATCAGTGCGAATCAGTGATGATCTGAGCGGACAAGCATTTACCTTCTGGTCCAATTCAGACTGAATGTAGCACTTACATTCAAAAGCCCATGAAGGAGAAGTCTTCTCAAATTGGAGACTTTGGCACTGCGGCCGATGGAGAGTTGTAAAAACTTTAAAACGATGAAATGTCAGTACACGCTTTAAACTGACATTCAAAGCGTAAATGTCGGTTTAGCTTCAGGGGGACGGCGCTGACGTGATCCAGGTTAGAACCAGCTCAAACGAAGAGAACTCATTTTGGCAACTTGGACTCAATCGAAGGATAAGTAATGATGAAAGATACTCTCAACATGGAGTCTTTATTTAGCAGAATATTTTTATTGTAACACAACTCTGTAGAGCTGAAATATTATCAACAAATGAGGTTGATGTTGTGTTTGATAACTGTGTGCTCCATGTAGAGGTCTTGGAAAATGGTGAGAAGACAAACCAAGCAACAAATAAAAAAGTGTTGCTTATGTCACTTAAGTAAATGCTATTGATAGAAACGAATGCTGTTTTCACATGGCCTCTCTGGGCGTGTCCATGCAGGGGGTCGTTCTCTGAGGTTTACATGGTGAGAGAGAAGAAAACGGGTCATCTTTACGCCCTGAAGTGTCTGAAGAAGAAGCACCTCGCTCACAGCAACCTGGAAAATGAAATCAACGTACTGAAGAGGTAAAATTCAGAGAGGATATGAATCAGATTTTAGTAAACAGAAAGACTGAAAAAGCTGGCTGTTCCTTTTCTTCACTAATCTTTTTTAGTTAAGCTCTTGTAAGTAAAAGTTTAACAGCTAAAATACATGTTTGTCTCTCTTCCAGGATAAAACATGATAACGTCATAGGATTGGAGGACTTTTATGAAAGCCGAACACATTATTACCTTGTCATGCAACTGTAAGTGGACTCTTCCTTTTGTCACATCACTGTATCGAGCAATGGCAAAAAAAGAGGGGAAAAAAATTGCATATTAAACCATACATCTTCTTTTTGTTTGTTTTATAGCAAAATTTTCAGTTATGCTACTACTAATAAAGGCATTATCTAAAAGCTAATGTTGATTATGATTAGCTCTAGGTCTGATAAAAATACATTTAAAATGTATTTGTAAAAAAAAAAAAAAAAAAATCAGCTAATGACAAATGCCTTGGAAACAAAGGATGCAGAAAAAATCAATACTCGTACATTAAAGGTGTCACAGCAGATTTCTAGAAAATCTGACCTTCCTTTGTGTCCATGTGTGAATAAACAGGGTGTCCGGCGGTGAACTGTTTGATCGCATTTTAGACAAAGGGGTTTACACTGAGAAGGACGCCAGCAAAGTGGTCAAACAGGTGCTGGAGGCTGTCAGCTATCTTCATAAAAACAGCATAGTGCACAGAGATCTGAAGGTAAACACACACACACAAACACACGCGTGCGCACGCACAGCCTGTGCAGATACAACCTTTCACAAGTTGAAAACTGAAATTTGTGTGTCTGGTCATTTCTTCAGACTTTTTACTATGAAGATCATGTTCAGTGACTCACTGAAAGTCACATCCACATTTAGCAAACAAAGGAAATAATAGAAGTAATAATAATAATAATAATAATAATAATAATAATAATAATAATAATAGTGAAAAACTGTAAAATCAGTATTGTAGATGCTCACTATTTATGGTAGCTAAAACTAAAGCAAATAAAGTAGTCTGGCTGTGATTGCCACATACACGGGTAATTAAAAGAGTTTGGTATAAATATGTGTCACAAGGATTTGAATAAATAAAATGCCACTGAAATTTTAATGTTGCATACTTCTACTTATTCTTTTCCGTGTTAAAATATGTTCAGAATGCATTTTTAACCTAAAGAAAATTTCATTGTTTTTCTTTTTGACATGGTTGAAATTTCATTTCTTATTTTTACTTCAAGCTAAAAAAAAAAAAAATACAAACAAACAAACACATTACTATTTTAATGTGATCACATTTTCAATAGCTGGGGTTTCAGTTGAACTTTTCAGTGTTAAAAGACTACATACATAAAAAAATGCAAGTTTTTAAAATTTAAACGCAATATGTTCAATCTGATCATCCTGGAGACACATGTTTACTTCCATAGTTAGGCTGTTATACTTTCCACCACCATAAAATCTGGTTCCTGTGGTTCCAGGTATCTAAAGTTCTCATCTTTCATTTTTCTTCAACTGTTTGCACAGCCTGAGAACCTGCTGTACTACAACATGGACGAGAATGCTAAGATTATGGTCAGTGACTTTGGTCTGTCTAAGACACTTGAGCATGGAGTCATGTCTACAGCCTGTGGCACCCCGGGTTATGTTGGTAAGTGAATCTGAAGGTTTGCCTACTTTATAAACCTTGTGTGAATACTTCCTTCATGTAATGTATTTGTTGATGTTCAGCAGTGCAACTCCAGGTGAAATTAGAATCTGCTAATTTGTAAAGTACACCACCAATGAAGGCAACTTGTTTACACACAAATTACTATCTTTGAGTTTGAATTTTTATCTTTCAATGTTCAGAGGTTTATTTCAGAGGCAAAACTGGTTCAAAACTCCAGTAAAGTAAAAGTAAATTATAAGAACAGAATAGAACATGAAATGAAGTTGCAAACCAAACAGGTCAGATACACAGGATCTTTTTTGTCAGTAAAATCACAGGGCATTGAGATGAAAACTTTAAAAAGGCCCATTGATTTCCAGTATTAGGGGTTAAAGTTGAGTTTATAATTTATTTTTTGTTGCAAAAATCAGTTCAAAATGCAACCATGTACCAAAACACTTGTTTAGTTGTATTCACATAGGACCTTTACAGTACATTTCATAACAATAAGCTGTTTTTTTTCCTGTTAAACTTTTATCGGCAAAATTCCAAATAACAGCAAGTTGACAAAAATCCTTAGGCGTAAACACTGACACAAACCAACTATTTTATATAACTTTACCCTGGTGTCATACAGCAAATTTCACAAAATTCCAAATTATGTATCTGAGATTTGAGGCTTCGGTCTGAAAAAAATAGGACTTTATTTCGTTCCAACAGTTTTCTTTGTGTAGCATGATAGCTTGACATTCTTGATGGGAAGTGCTTTTTAACCTGAATGTTGTCCACTGTTTTTCGTTTAAGCTCCTGAAGTTTTGGCTCAGAAGCCCTACAGCAAAGCAGTGGACTGCTGGTCCATTGGAGTTATCACCTACATCCTGTAAGTAGTTTCACCTCGGTAACATTAACACTGGTCATAATCAGGTTGTAAGCAGAGCTTCAAAATGCAAAAAGAACAAAAGAAATAGATAAAATTCAAAAACTTTTTTTCTTGTTTTTGAAAGGGGACTTTTTGCAGGGTATACACATGGAAGAGTCCAGTTGCTCCAGAAAGTCGTTGGAGAACAGTGGTGAACAAAAAGCAGAATGAAAACTGAGAATTACAGGTCTGGGAGAAAAGTTTAAAGCAGGGTTAGGTTATGGGACAACATGCCACCCACCCATTATCTTACACACTTATCCCTAGTGGGGTTGCGACAGGTGCTGGTGCCTACCTCCAGCGGTCAACAACATCCTGGACAGGTTGCCATTCCATCGCAGGGCATGGACTGGCAATGATTTTGGACTGTGAGAGGAAGCCGGAGTGCCCAGAGAAAACCCACTCATGCTAACTCCATGCAGAAAGACACTGGGCCGGGATTCACACCCAGGCAAAAGTGCTACCCACTGTGGTACTGTCCAGCCTGGAACAACAGTTCATGATTTGAACATCTGAATTAGCTCTGTTCAATCCATCAAATGAAGATGGAAAGGAAGAGAGGATTGACACAGAAGCAGCCAAAAGGCCCTCAGAGAGTCATAGCTCAGCTGGGGGAAACTGTCAATAGGACACCTTTACAAATCTTACAAATCACAGAACTTTCATCCAATTAATTTCACTTACAAACAACCAGGTTCAATTCAACTTTTTTTGTCCAGATCCATTGGTCACATTACCTGCTTGGATGGTAAATTACATGAGACACAGAAAATTGTAAAGGCACACATGACGTAGCTAATTTTGCTCTGTGTTCTGCAGGCTCTGCGGCTACCCTCCGTTCTTTGAAGAAAACGAGACTCGTCTGTTTTCAAAGATCATGAGGGCTGAGTATGCCTTCCATTCACCATTCTGGGATGACATCTCTGAGTCAGGTAAGACAGGAAGTCTTTCAGATCGCGACATGTCCATATTGCCAGTGAAAACACCAATACTACGGCTGACAAACCCCTCACCACTTGGCCCTTCGGAACGCTGACCCGGAAAGTCTTGCGATGACTTTTCAGATTACTTTAAGGATAAAATTCTTTCTCTCCTTGCTTTGGTGATCAGTAAAGCACTTTGGGTTGCCTTGTGTGGCAGTGGTTCTATAAAAATAAACTTGCCTCTCCTTGGCTTACATAGGGCAGGATTTGTTCACATAATCCTCAGGATTAGCATATTTAATCAAGCATAACGTGACATCAGCCTCTGGAGACATTTATAGTGGTTTGACCTGCTGGATTAAACCAGATATAGTTGCTGCGTACACTGAATGCCAGCTTTACACTTGCTAGCATTGTAGACAGATAAATGGTTATGTGGAACATAAAACGGTGGTGTGGAAAGACCCTCTGATGTTTGTAGAACGATGTTTTCTGGAATCTACCGTGTATTATAAGCCTGAGATGCTTTTCTTAGACTAAATGCGTCAAGCAAATCATAACACACTCTCTGTCACTATGATGCTAAATTCACTCAGGCCATGCCTTTCACATGCCTTTGTGTTGCTTTCTGAATTCAGTGTCTGGGCCGATATCTACAACACTGATTAAAACATTCAGTTTATGCTGCATAAACTGAATGTTTTGGCTAACTGATCAGATTATAGGGATATAATAAATATGTCTGTGCATTTTACCACCATATCACAGGATCAGTTTGCACAACATTGTAATTCCAATGGGTCATTTGGAATGTTAGTGTGCTTCATGGACATGTCAGTGGCTCTTAGCGATCTAAATGAATGACTCTGGAGTAACACCAGTGCCATATTTAGGACTGCAGATGTTTAAACATGCTCAGATTTAGCAGCCTCAAGCATAAAGTTTGCTGCCTCATGTGTCAACAGCCAAAGACTTCATTCGCAACATGATGGAAAAAAACCCAACGAAACGCTTCACCACTGAACAGGCACTCCGGCATCCGTGGTGAGTTCTCCCTCTTGACCACAGACGGGCTCTTTGACCCGCTTTTCAGTGTGTTCCTGCTAACACGTACTGCTGATGTGATTTCAGGATTGCTGAAAGCACAGCCAAAGACCTGGACATTTATCAGTCTGTCTGTGAACAGATGGGGAGAAACTTTGCCAAATCCAAATGGAAGGTCAGTGACTCTGCTGCATGCTGCTTTAACACCATAATTAGATTTGAGATAATTGATAGGTAATAATAACGATTTATTACCTGATCCCTGAAGAGGGGGGACAGGGACATGTCACAAAACAACTATAAAAAAAGTATAGTAATAAACATAAACAATAAATACTAATGAGCAGTTATGATCTTGAAGATACACTTGCTTTTTCCCTTTTGAGTCATATTTGTAGTTACATGATTATGCTATAAAACGGCACTATGTGCCTGGAAGATACATAATACTTACCCCTAAATACATAGTAAGATGAAACCACAAATATGCAATCTATTAGACTGAAGTCTATTAGATTTCAGTCTAATACACTGAAATCACATACAGTCTATTAGAATGTATTAAAATGAATTGGATTCAATTGAACAAAATTGAAGCTGAACTAGATTTTGGTGTAACTGGAGCTGTTTGTCTCACGAAGTATCTTAAGATTAATAATATGTCAACTTGTGCTGTAAAAATAGAATAAACTACATTCGATTGATTTCATTTGACGGATGAAAAAGGTTCATAATGTTTATTCTAATATAAAGCAATTAGTAATTGTTCTTTTCTCCACTCTCATGAAGTCTTTTCTCTCTGTGCGTTGTCCAATAGCAAGCCTTCAATGCAGCTTCAGTGATCCACCACATGATGAAACTGCAGCTGTCCCACAGCGAGCCCTTCCCCTCGCCCCTCTCTCTGCCCAACATCGTAGTGGAATCTTCCTCTGAGGCCGACTCTGAGCCGCTGAATCCCTGCTGCGATGAGGGCGACCCCCTCGACCCTAACGGGAACCCTATCGTGACGGCGAGTCACTCCCGGAGCGCTAACGCAGAGTCCGGCAGAGAGACGTCTCTGCTCTTCAGATCCAGTCAAAGCGAACCTGGCGGCACGCCCGCCGTCACGGCAGATCCAAGAGACGCCGCCCACAGCTTCCACTCAGAAGGGGACACTCATTTCAGGCCGTCCCCCAGGTGAGAGCTGCTCCAACTTCTCTGTGATGTTTTTCGAAAAAGACAAAAATAACAAAACAAAACAAAAAACTGTTTTTTAGATATACCATGTGGAATACTGTGAAAAGAAGTATGAAACATGTTCTCGGTTTAAATATTTCTCATGGAGTCACTGAGACAGGATTTACACCAGATGTCGGCAGCAACCCACACCAACCAATTAGACGACAAATGAAGTTAGGGATGAAAATTGGAACGACACATACTTTATTGAAAAACTTTCAGACAGACATTAAGTACTTTTTCACACCGCTCTTCAGTTCTTTCTCCAGATTTTCTGCTTTATTTTTTTTAAATCAGTGAAAGGTTAGTTGGACAGAGTATAGAACCATTATTCCTCCAATGGTCTAATGATTATTCCACCTCCAAATAATCTACTGTTGGCCTCGTCTGACCTGACTATATTGTCCCAGTATTTCACTGGCTTGTCCAAATTTTCAGCAGGAAACTTTAAAAAAGCTTCAACCTTCTGTACTTCAGCAGTGGAGTCTTGTGCAGTGAATGTTCCTTTGTGGATGAGCAGATTGCCTATTTTATTTATAGTGGAAACATTTGCAGAGGAAATGCTTTATCTCCGTTACATTATTTTTTTGACTCATCTGTCAGACATTTTACAAAGGCCACCTGACCTTTGCTAACTTATTATTAAATGTCCAGCTGAGTAGAACATTAGAGAGTTTAGAAACGCAGCTGTAGTTGTTGCCATTAGCAACGTTAAGACTTTTTGTGAGGATTTCCTTTGTTTTAACAGCTGTCCCACTATTTGGTATGGGGGATACTTTTTATAGACTGTCAGTTTATAGCTGATAGTGATTTTCACATAAACACAGGGAAACTTTCTGAATGGTGACAGATTTCAGTCGGTTTCTTGGCTTCCCATCATGTTTTCCACACCTTTTTCTTCATGTGTTCAGCACTTATTTCCCAACCCTCGAAGGTTTTACACGTAACTTTTTTTTGGAATAATTTGGTTCGATTCCTTGTGAATGTATCAAACCAATGCCTGTGAATGTGTGAGTTACTTGAGTTGATGTGAATTTTACCAATGCCCTCATTAGACAGAAAAACAGCGCAGCCATACCCACATCCCCTGGACTGATATTTTGGGAGGAATCTTCCTTTAAATGAATTCTTGTTGTGTGTTGCGGTCCAGCTTGGATGTTGTGGGTCAGAGGAAGGACCAGCCGCTTCAGTCTGGAGTCTGTACAATCATGTGATGAACAGAGTCCCTTCTGAAGGTAAAATATCATCCCTCCTGTTGTCGCATTCAGATTATTATTCTTACTTTTTTTTTTTTTTTTGCCCTTTTCTGATTCTTGATTTGTTTTTTTTGTTTGTTTTTTTTTTGCAGTTGGCCTGAGTCCTTGATCCTCCTTGACACGCCTGCTGCTGAACTCCATCAGAGTCAGAGACAACATACACGCATTAAATGTTTAAAACTTATTAACTTCAATAATATGTTCAAAGATAGACACACGTTGAAAATGATTATTCATTGATAATGAAGCCCAGTGTGTAACAGAACTCTCTGCTTGTCTAATATAGACATAGATCATTTAAATAATGTCCTGTATTTATTCACCACTGATATTTGAATTCGGTTGGAATTGGAACGGCATTATGATGTATTAACTTCAAAGTCCTGTCACTTGTGATCTGTTTGTGTCTACTGTGTATTTGCTCTGCTTGTCTACTGTATTTCTGGCTTTGCCAGGAATCCAACGAAGGCCGCTGAAGAGTTCAAACGTGTTTTTGTCCTCCACTCTGTGAGCCAGTCACTTGCCGTTTCACTCATGAGCCCACTATGTTACGTGATCTCATTTGTCACACATTTCACCACTGCATATGTCAGTGCATTAAAAAACAACTATAAGTGACAGTTTGAATGAGCTCACGGTCAATCACCCAGGCAGTCTTTAAAGATGCTTAGGTGTCTGGACATGCACGTTTTGGTTATTGACGGTCTTCTGGGCCTGCTCTGTTTTTACTGCTCGCGCTGAATCACGCTGACGCGGATGTTAGTAAAACTTTGCCACAGCACCACTGAATCCCATCAAAAGTCTGATTGCTGTGCTTTTCTCTCATTCGTCTGTAAGTTGCTCTCATAACTAAAGTGATAAAAAGTGCCACAAGCTGGTGACAAGATGCTGTCCACACTAGAGATGCACCGATAACAGAATCTGTGGTCCATTTCAGTTTATTTTCATTTCTTTCTAAAGCTTTAACCTGCCAATAAAGATTTTAACACATCAGGATCTTTTAGAAACCAGAATTAAGTGTTATGTATGTTAGTCCAGTGTGATATGATTCTCTTTTCGCACCAGAAAAGAGAATCTGAGCAGCAGTAGTGACATGCAAAGCCAGGCATTTTCGAGACGTCTCATTGATGCTGGAAATGGCAGACTTTGAATTTTCTTCTTTGTAAGAACGTCTGCATCGCAGAAAGTGTCGCTGGCGCTTTCTGAGCAGAAGCAGATCCGACCCTGTTGTTGCCAGACGTCTCTTCGACGTTCAGAGATTTTTAGCAAATCGTCCGGTTCAGACCAGCCGCCCATTTCTCGATGCATCTCTGGTCGACACTAGTGATGCCATGTAAGACTGTATTTCCATAGAGAGTACAGTGCATTTTTGTATTGTTTTCACATTAAATATATGGTGACTGTTGCTCCAGTTTCTCTTTTGAGTTGGGTTATGAAAGTTTGGGGTTTTAGTTTAGTTTTAATTCATTTTTAGTGTGCGTTTGCTAGTTTTTAATTTTAAAATTGCATAGTTTTAGTTTGGTTTTTATTAGTTTTAGCAGTACTTTTAGTTTTTCACACTTTGGCTCATTTTTAGGCACAGAATTCAAGAAGGTCAAATTGTTGTATTGTGATTATGTATGCATCAATTGAATAATGAATAATACCATTTAAAAAAAAGACAACTTTGAAAGGCTAAAAAATTTGTTTCATAAACACAAATCCAAAGATATTATATCTACGTTTTCAGTATGTTTCAGCTTTATAAACTCACAATATAGTTCCAGTCAGTTTAGAGTTTTCCCCCCTTAATTGCCGTTTTTATTTATTTCAGTTAATGGAAGATGTTTTCTCGATTTTAGTTATTTTGTTAGTTTTAGTTCACTTTCATAACCTCTGAATAATTAAAGAACAAACAAGGAAATCAAACGCCAAACAACTCTCACACACACTTAAGAGTAAATAAGAATTTATTTTAAAAGTGCACAAACAGCAGATGCAAATCAGTAGTAAAAAAAAATAAATATTGTACAGTATCAGTGACCCTCTTGTTCCTTTCTGAAAAGTAGAACAGTTGTACCACATGCAAACAGTGGAAAACAGTGTAGAGTGAAACACAGATTACTATATCTCAGAATAAAAATGGTTTGGTTGAAAAAGTGCTATGCAAAGAGTGCAAATATAACAAAAAAAATAAACAAAACATTAGGTTAGGGTTTTAATGATGGCCGAGCAGTAAGGCGATTTAGGCCGAACAGGAGCGCAGTTCTTCGGCTCTTTTTCGGATCGTCTGCAAGATGTCCTTCAGCTTGGTGTCGAGTCCTTCAAGCGTGGCAGACTTCAGGATGATCTCGTCCTGCAGTTCTCTCAGGGAGTCTGCTTTTCCTGGAGAGTGGATGAGAAAACCAGCGTCCATCAGAAAACACTCCCGAGTGTCTCAGAAGCCGTCTTACATCCAGCTCCCCCCTGAAAATAACTAACTAACACACTGTCTGCCATTAAGTCATTGAATTTCCTATTCATGACATTATGATGGAAAAATAGCACAGGAAAAAAAAAAAAATGAGCAAAAAAAACATTTGGACTCGTCAATCAGCGTCTAAAAACAAGCGCGCGACTGACAACCAACTCGTCACGATTCAAGACAACATATTGACAAAGCAGCATTCCTGCATTACCTTCAAGAGCATCTGTCATAGTCAGAGTCGTGTTAGTCAGAGTTTTAGCTTTCTCCTTCAGCTTCTCCACTCTCTCTGCCAGAGGAGTCGTCTCTCCAGGAGCTCCGGGGCCCGCCTGGTCTTTAAGACGCTCAAGCTGCTCCTCCAAAGTCTTTAGAATCTGAAAGTACACGCACAGCCATCAGTAAGACTACATGCACATATACAGTACGTAGGCAGAACACTTGGCTTTGTTCGGCCTCCTGTTAGCGGGAGTAACAGAACATTAGACGCCCTGAACACACTTGATTTCCTCTTGATTTCCAGCTCTATATAATCATATATTGACGAGGAAGAAGTGGCCTTAGCGAATTAACAAGGCGTCCTGCAGGGGACGCTGTTTTCCCCATAGAGTCCTAATGCCAGATGCAAAAGAACTCTGACAACATCATTTTTATATCCAGGTTTAGAAACCTGTTAGTGGACGGTTCACTCATCTCATTCTCTTTATGAGGCAATAGGAATGCACCGGAGCTAAGGAAACAAGGAGGACAAGAACGGTCCCACTAGAACAATCCCACTAGAACAGTCCCACTAGAACGGTCCCACTAGAACAATCCCACTAGAACAATCCCACTAGAACGATCCCACTAGAACAATCCCACTAGAACAATCCCACTAGAACAGTCCCACTA